>RJWJ010000056.1:299835-496077 GCA_004363605.1 Indri indri
TTTTTTTTTTTTTTTTTTTTTTTTTTTTTTTTTTTTTTTTTTTTTTTTTTTTTTTTTTTTTTTTTTTTTTTTTTTTTTTTTTTTTTTTTTTTTTTTTTTTTTTTTTTTTTTTTTTTTTTTTTTTTTTTTTTTTTTTTTTTTTATTTTATTCCAGGGTATTGTGAGGGTACAAACACTAAGTTGTTGTTTGTTTCTTTAGGCCCTTGTACTTTTAGGTACCATGAAAACTTCCATACAAAGTTCTGCTGTTACTGATTTTGCACTTTCATGGACTTCTAGTCATACTTCTAGTGGAGACAGTGGAGTAGACAGAGACCCCATGGGCCAAGGGAATAAGTTTGTTTTTTTTTTTTTAAATTTATTTTCATGATTGTATTTTCTAGACTTTTCAGCTGTTAACATTTGAGGATCTAATTGTAAAATCTAGGATGTCAAGGAAAATGTAAGTTTAAGTATACCTATGTACCCATGTATTAGTTTGCAAATTCTACACAATTTTTGAACCCTTTACTGTGTTCTCTGATGAGAATACGTGGTGTGCAGGTGGGTAAGGAATTAGGGAGTTTTAATAGTTGAAAGAGTTGAAGCAGGTACCAAAGGATTTAAAGCAATAATGACTTTAGATATTCAGGTTGATTAATTAGTACTTCCTCTCCCACCTGTCATTAGTGGTTTACTAGAAGGCAATCTTTTCCATTTAGGTAATGCATCAGTCAAAGGGGTGGGTCTATTATCTAACCTGCATATTTATAATTGGGAGGGAGTGAGGAGGAGGTATATTCCCTTGAGACAGAGAAAGGAACCAGATGACGCCTGTGAAGAGACACTAGTGGGCTGAGAGAAGACGTCACAAGAAAGTAACTGGGGACTCTGTACTAGAGGGACCTTTCCCTTTACATGTAGGGAAAAAAGGAAACTGATACTCATGAACCGCCCTCCCTTTAATTGTAAAATGTCACTGTGTTATAAGTGAGATCTGGAATTACAACTCTACTATTACAACACATTACAATGTTGTATAATAAATGACAGCTATAAGAAATTTAAGAGAATGTATACAATTTTAAAATATGCGACCAAAATTCAAGTCCTGGTTACTATTATGTTTCTTCTGTAAGAATTTACTTGAAAAACGATTTGATTTAACAAGGGTTGTGATGTGCTAAATGACAATGATACATTATTTGGAATTTTAATTTGAAGATAATTGCATTAGTGAGTAGAAGGGAAACACAGATTTTTAAATCCACTCAACTGAGATGGTGGTGTATGTATAGAGATCATCTGATAATGTGTTATTTGTGGAAGTACTGTATTATATAAAATCTCAAAGATGAAGGATATATACATAGTGTATATATGCATGACAGTAAAACAATGGCCCATTTATGTAAAAAATAGCAAAAAGAAAATCTGTTCTGTATTTTAGAAATAGTTTTGATAGAAAATTACCAAAAAAGGATTTTCTGAAATGTTATATCTGGCTCATTTTTATTATTGTTATTACCATTTTTATCACATTCTCTTCAAATTGCAATACTTTTGAATTAATCAATGCATTTTTTTTCATTTGCAAGCAGATGCAAAAAATGTACTGTCTTTCAAAAAGATTTTATAAGATGTGCTTACAATTGTGACAAAAATATGTATGAAAATGTTTACTCATCTCAAATATTCAGTTAAACTATTTTAAAAATATTCGTTGGGTGGATTTTACCCATAATATATTGTCATTGGTATAAACCTACATTTGAAACTCTTTGGTAATGCCACATCAAGTTCTAAAATTAGTAATGGGCTGTAAATAACTTAGCGATTACAAATTCTCATAGTACTAACATGTAGTCACTGAAGTCTTATTAGTATCTTTTCCCTGAATAGCTAAACTCAGCATGGTTGCATATTTAATGATACAATAGCAAGGTATGGATTTCTGAAAAGGAAAGATAAAATGTATTTCCTGAATGTGTAGTCTATTTTCAATATGTTGTCAGGTAAGAATTAGCAGTCTGCAGTCATCCACTTCAAAGCATGATCTAATCGGAACTCAAGAGCTAAATAAAAACACGGGTGATTAGCCCTTAGTTAGTGGGAACCCCTAGGGAAAACTTCAGTGCTACAGGAAGTGATGCTAATGATTTATCAAGTGGTAAACTTGCCACTGAGAAATTAGTGAAGGGACAGCTAAACAGAGCAGTGTCTGTTGTATATTCCAATCAATTGAGTTTTGGGAGCAGAAATTCAAGGTACATCTTTAAGAGAGGACAGAGTTGGTAACAAGACCTGGGAAGGTTTTTCATAAAAACTTGGACTCTGATGAAAATCTTCCTTTCATTTGTGCTACAAATCTTTAGCAGCTCTGCCAACAATCAGGAAAACCTCAGTCTCCCAGAAGTACTAAGTGAAAAAACATTTTAGCATTTAAGTAAAACAGCAAAAGCAGATCTCACTAGAAAGGCAGAATGTAGTATCTACCTAGGATTTAGAACACTGAACTGGAAATTTGATAGAATTAAACTTTTCAGCAAAATCTTCTTTGTGTTGCCCATCTACGAAATAAACACCAACTGGAAGGAAAATTCAAGCCCTGTTGCATTAAAACCGTTAAAGGAGCTGGCAAGATTACAATTTGTGTAAATTGCCTCCTATCCTTATTTATTACTAAAGTTTAATAGTTGAAATGATATCCACATCTGCTTTATTATAGAAGGTTGTTTAATAATCTTTTCATAGTCATTGTACCTGAATAATGTGATACTCAGAATCAGAAAAACTAGATTAAAAAACTAAACAGATTAATAAAAAAATCCTTTTTACTCTGTTTTTAGATTAAATCTTCTTACTGTGTATAAATGTGTGGTGGCCATTGCAAGAAATCTAATGCCATTCATTAATTAATGAGCCTTTAGAAATCTAGCAGTTGTATCTTACTTGATTTCTTAATTTATTGTTTAATTCAACAATTGAATATACATTTACTAAATTTATCGACTATTCCACGGTATGCTTACATCTCCGGCTTTCATTTGCTTATTTCAGAAAATGAAAAAAAGTCACAAAACTTTTAAAAGTGGGTAAAATTATGTCACCAATAGAAGGTCAGGTGAATAGCCTCAGCTGTGAAACTTTTAGTTCCTTTTCAGCTTTCCTAGGAAGCTCCATTTGCAAAGAAGATATGAACAGGAAGACCTCAGTCATCCTGAATTGGAGATTAACTCCCTGCAATTTAGTCCTTCTAAAGCAGGAAAAGGGGCTCAATAAATATTGTAACTGAGTGAAAGTTTCAGAGCAAGAGGTTTTCAAGTAAGAGAAATGTTCTCTAAAAAACATTATTTTGCTGTTTACATTGACAATGGACTTATTTAGCCAGATACCAGTGGGTATATATACATTTTCTCTCTTACCCATCACTCAATTTTTAATTTCTATTATTATTGTATTTCCCATATATCTTTAAAACCAACTAGAAACCCCTCTTAGTGGGACCTGTTTTTAGCTGCACAAGAGGTATAGACCAACAGGTGATGCTATTTGTTCTGAAAGCAATTTGAAATAAAGCATCATTTTAAACTACATCTCTTAAATGGAATGCCAGGGATGAAATCAAGTTTAGGAGGTGTTGGTTTCTAGCGGCTTTTAAAAATACAGAATTTTTACTGCTGAATTAATAGAATATGGATTAGCAATGACTGTGTGTCCACCTCCATACATTATTTAAAATAATGAATCTGGTGAGGAACATGGATCAGGATCAAATAAATGTTTTCATGGCAATTGTGGGCAGGTATTTTCTTTCTAATAAGTGTCCCCCACACGGAAGTACGCTTTGCATCTACATTAGCATAGATGAGTTGAATCGTGAGTTTTTCTGTTTTTTGAGAAACCACTTGCAGAGTTGCAGGCTTATAGGCACCAGGACTTCATGCACGCAGTTAGCACAGAGCACATCTGCCTCCAGGCCCCTGCTGATTTGGCTGCACCGCAGCCCCCTTAGGCCTCGCTGCCAGATCAGGTGTGGAGATACTGCAGAGCTGTCACCCCGCATGGTTTCCTGCAAGTCAGCTATCTCTCCCCATCTGTGTCGGTATTCTTTCATGGCTTTTTTCACTGCGTGCCTGGCATGCATATATTCTTCTGATAAGCCTCACTTTGGCTTCAAGACTTGCCTTCTCAGGTCTCCAACTCAAAATGAAATTTCTCCATGCATGTATCTTTCCTTTAATTGTGCTCGTTTTTATTACTTAATTCTCAACTTTGGGATGTTTCTGTTTTGAGATACACTGTATCATGCATCTTAGCATCCATTTATATGATATCCGTACCATTTGAGTATATTAACCCATTAAGAGCTACCATGTTGCCAGTTCTGTTTGTTTTAAAGTTTAAATAACAGAAAATAAAATTACTTGAATATGCAATGACTTTTTTTTTTCATTCATGCTTATCTCATGTAATTCTTTTAAGCTAAGAGGTCACTGTTCATCAGCTTTTACTTTTCAGCAGGAATTTATTTAGATAGCTTTATTGTTAGTATTCTGCTGAGCCATCCTGCACAGTTAAGGACAGATTACATAGGTAATATTTTTAGTCCATAAATGGATTTCTATAGCTAAAGCTTGATTATTTGCGCTTTGCACTGTTAATTGGCATTTTCAGCTATATTCTTGATTATGCAACTAAAATTTAGCCTGAAGTGTCCAATCCCACAGGCATTGTACTTGAAAAACACCCATTGAATTTATTAAGAGTGGTGTACTCTTAATGGCTGCAGGAGTAGGCTCGGTGGGTATCCTGTGTTAGAAAATGAAAGGGCAGATGATTCAAGTACACCATGCCCTGATTAGAGGGCCATGAACAAACAGCTTCCTCCACTTGTAGATTAACATCATTTCATGCTCTGTTTTCAAACAAGTAATATCTCTTCTAAAAGTAGATTCCACAGATACTGCTAATGCAGCAAGTTCTAGTTGTCTTCTCTTGAAATAGTCCATCAGGTTTTCTGTTCCTGCAGGGAATAAATCATTATTGCTTTTGTGTATTTTGGCAGATTTCCTTAGTTATGGGAATGTGGTTTGAAATAGTTTATGACTTCCTGCTTCTAAACAATAAGAAATAGCCTGAGTGTCTTGGCTCTATTACCCAGTGTATTTGTTATGGAAACTGTTTGGGGTGAAGTAAATGGAAAGTGAAATATGAAACTCAGGTGGGAATTGAATCTTCAGTGATAGCTTATACATTTCTGCATTTATAGATGCATTCACTCCAGTAATAGTAATGGAGTGCCTACATCATACCAACTACTCTTCTAGTTTGGAAGTTAAAATTGAAGTTATAATACATGCTTCAGATGATTATGAGCTGGAAGCCTGTCAAAATTCCTAAGTACATAAGAATGAAAGGCAATTTCGTTGTTGAAAAATTGGAAAACTGAACAAAAGGACCATTAAATAGTTATTACCAGGTTCCATTGGTTACAGCTGAAGTGATACAAGAAAAAAAGACTGTCTTTCATTTGTCTTTTTAGAAAACAATTAGTATACACTACAAGATTTATTGTTAAAAAAAGCTATGCAAGATATGTTTACTTTATATAACTATTTCTTTTCCACTGGAGAACACCACAAGTGGGCAGGCAGCTTAGATCTCAGCTGTGAACATTTAAAGTGTGAACACTTGATTGGGTCTTCTCAGTTCTGGGAAGATTTTATCCTAAAACTTCTTTCCATTGGAAGCTAGCATTTCATTGACAAAATATGTTACCTGAGTGTTCTAAACAGGAAATGTGTCATTTTATCTATTTATTGTGACCAGATGGAAATATTTCTTTATATTTCTTATACTTAATCTGTATTTCTTATTTTGAACAAATTCACAATTTTGCCTTACCTGCATGAAACTGACTATATTTGAAGAGTCCTAAATCTGAAGAATGATTGTTGTTAAACTAGGATTATAGAGAAACCCAGGAGTTTTTCTTCATTGTCAACAAAACAAAACAAAAGCGTACACATAAGTCCTTGCTTCTGGGACTCTGTCCAAAAGCATTTAGCAATTTGGCTGTGCCCACCTTCAGAAAGCCATAATTTGATTCTAGGATCTGTGTACCATGATGACTGCAAAGGATCCTAGCATCCACTAAACAGTCAGGGATGGTTTAGAAGTTGATCAGTTCTATTTCTCTGGCACCTAAAATCTATTTTCTTCCTTAAGCTCTTTGCTGCATACAAAAGAGAAAAGTGGAGAGTTGTGTACGTAAATGTGATTTCCACTTGATTTCGTTTTGTGAGAAGACACTCAGATTAAACATTTCTAGAAAATAGTTTGTAGCTTCAGAGTTTTAACTAATCTCACCTTTAATGATTGCAGACATTGGGAATCGTAAATAAATAGGAAACTATTTCCTGTTTTTAATTATATATGCCTTTGTTTCATAAAATACTTTATGAACTTTTATCATAAAATCAGAGCTAACATCAAATGGTAGAAACAGAAGGGAATATGGCCTTTCTTAAAAACTTTCATAGATTCAGACTTCACATAACCAATTTGATGAGGTGTTTCAATGTTAAAACCAAAATAAATGTTTTTAGCTAGTATTCTTTGGTTTCCATTAAGAGAAGTTAGCTCAAGATATATGCTAAAGTGGGGAATACCTGCAAACCAGTCTTTAGAAATGAATTCGAAATTCAAGGTTATCATCCTGTGTTCTCTCTTTCTCTCTCTCTCCATCTCTCATCTCTATGTAACCACTTCTTTCTTATTATACTGAAGATGATCCTTTTTTATCTTTTTCTGCTCTAGAGGGAAACCATTCTGTATTTCCTGAATTTGCATGTTATAGGCACCTCTATCCACAAAACTGGTGCTCTTTCTGGGTGGAAATTTCAAATGTCAGGGAGAAAAACAGGCTCTGCTTGGGCTAAGAGCTCACTCTTCATTCCATCAGCCATGGCCAGGAGGGAAGAGTTATGGCAGAAATATGCCTTCTAAGGGACTGTCTGGCTAGGGAGGGATTTTCTCGCAAGAAGATATGGACAGATACTGTCACTGTCTTATAATAACAATGATAACGATAAATAAGCACTTAACTGTGTGCCCGACATTATGCTAAGTATTTTCCTAGTGTCATTCCATATAGAGAGCTATTAGGAAAGTGCTGTAAATTTCCGAAAGTGTTTTCACATGCATTATTTTCATTATTTTGTTAACCCTAACACTTCTTTTGTCAAATAAATGCTATTCTTTTCATTTTATGTTGAAGAAATCCTCACTAAAAAAATGTTAAGTACGTTATTAAGTGAAAGAGCCAGAAGTGAAACCTGTGTTTTCTGATTCCTGGTTGAGAGCTTTTCAAACTTAGAAGCTACCTCCTTTCTGCAGGATGTCAGTGATACAAAATAATGTAGTTGATTAGACCACTGCCATTTACCTCCAGTATGTAGAGTCTAATAGTTACATCGAGGAACTTTCACAGTCAGAAGTTGGTTTTTTTTCTAATCATCCTCCCTATTTTTTCCATTAGCAAATGTGTCACTAAGAAATGCACTCAGCCTCAAACAACAGATTCAACATAGTGACGTGAGGGCTTTATTTTTCCCTCGTAACAAGATTCTAGAAGTCTTAAGTCAGCAAGTTGCACTGAAGAATCATGATGCTGCCCCGCTCCTGTCCACCATCCTTAGCATTCTATTAATATTTAGTTTTCCTTTTCACATTTCCAAGAGGGTTGCTGTCTTTCCAGCCACCGTGTCCCTGTTTCAGATGGGGAGAAGGAAGAGGGACAGGAGAGAAGGGGAAAACTTCTCTTCATCTCATTTCCTTTCTATTCTGGGAGAGATTCCCTTTCCAAGGATTTTTTTTTTTTTTTTTTTTTTTTGTATATCTTATTGGCCAGAATTATGTCAAAAGATTCCCTTAGGAGCAAGCTAGATAGATGGGAGTATGAATATTTTTCCTTTTAGCTTTGATGACATAGGAAGACAAGAGAGTGGGACATCCAATACTATCTGCCTTACTGTGACTGGAAGTAGAAGCTTAGGTCCTGGTACCACACACGTCCAAGTCGTCCCGTACTGGTTTGCTTCTCTTATGCTTTCTCAGTATTTTTTTTTTTGCTCGACAGAATGATTCCAGCTTCTTTTAACTCTCTTAATAGGATGACTTTCTAGCTCTTCTCTGACTTCTGGAGCCCTTTTCATTGATTTCTTCTGAATCCCTGTCTCTACACATACCCAAGAGGGTATATACCTACATATTCCCAAGAGGACACCTGACAACTATCTTGTTCTCTCTGCATCCTTCCTTTGAATTTTATAGATGAAACTGGAGAGACCCAGAGAGGCAAAGTTACATAGCAAGTTAGTGATCCAAAAGTACGCTCCATGCCTCGTAATCCTCAGGCCTGGAATTTTCAAAGTTTTACTTCAATAATAAATCTTTGTGTTTATAAATGTCAAAATTTAAGAGCATAATAAAACCACTGATATTTAAAGTGTCTGTTACAGAAAAAAGCTTATTGAAATATATCACTTAAATGCCTCAGAATGCTAGAAATTGATGAGTATGATAGGAAACATTCTCTGCTTATTCAAATCAATAGGCATTTTATTGAGTGCCTGATATTTCTAGCACTACAGAAGCCAGGGATACAGTAGTGAACAAGAAAGAAGCAGCCTTTGCCCTCACAGAGTTTATGTACCTGATATATGTATTGTATCCATTGGTTTTCACATAGTAATCAAATATTTATTAAGGGTTTACTCTGCATCAGGGACTGTTATCATCCTTAACGTGCAGTTTATGACAAGAAAGACAAGATTCCTGCTCTCACTCAGCAGTAAAGCCAAATATCCTGTGTTCTAGGGATACATAGTGAAGAATCAGACACCATCCTTCTCCTATTTCTTATTAACTAATGCATTGAGGGAAACACACACACACACACTTAGTTGATGGCATTTCTTCATCTGTAAATTGGAGTAGTTCATACACCTGTTTTAACTTATAATATACACCTTTGAGTATGTGTGCAGTTTAGTTGGATTTAAAAATGGATCTAGATTTAAGTGTAAATTTATTGGACTAAATACTAACAACTGTGACACTGTCTACCTTTATTCCTTTGTTTTACTGAATTTAACTTGAATGAAATCTTTTATTTGTCTATTTCTGTCTAGTAAGGAAGTTGAAATTGATCATGCCTTGACTTTGTGGGCCATCAGAGAACCATGACATTCCAGGGCATTGATTTCGTGTTGTTAAAGGGTGACAGATCCAGTGTTAAAGTGCCAAGAGAGAATTGGGTTTCAGATTGTACACCATAAGCAGTGCTGGCTTTTGCTGAGACGTGACCAGCTTTTTAAAGTAATGGAAGGAATTGTAGGTCTTAGGTAATTTTTACTGCATAATCTTGGAAAGATTAATTTCAGCCAGAGTTGTGTAATCATGCGTACAACAGGAAAATTTCTACATGTGCCATAAATATATATATTACATATCTAAATATATACAACTTGGAGTGTGTATGTAAGCACATGTGAGTGTGTATCCAGAAAATATAGTTTATGCTAAGAATATTGAGTAATATTTCAAGTCACTATGACTAAAACTTTCCAAAGCGTATTTATTCTTACATTTGGAAATTGCTCGGTAATGACAAGTTTTATTGTCTTTCACACCATTCATTCTTGTAATCATTATTTTGAATTCTGTGTCTGTTAAGCTTTCTCTCATTCAGGTACTATAGGATATGACTTACCATGCCCACGATTCAGAGAGGCCAGAGGTCTACAAGTGTAATGCTTGGCGATTTTTGTCACCCTTTGAGGCATAGAATGTTGACAGCACAGCATAATAGCTGCTATAGACAGGAACTAAGGAAGAGTAACCATGGTCATCTTTCATTGTCTTATTTTCCTATGGATTTTTTCTTTTAAATTTAATGACCTTTAGCGAATGCATTGAAAATAACATTTTGATTATATGATTATTGTGCAGAAAACTCTGCTGAGCTAAGTCCAAGAGTATCTTTGGAAACTAATCAGAGGTGCACCAGATTCATTGACTTAAACCAATCCATCATAGTCATCTTCTAATTTATTTCCACATGTTCTTCCAAGTTCCCATTCTTGAATAAGATTCCGACCTGTAAAGAAGAGTAGAGTGTATTCTATAGTGTATGATTGTTCTGTTTTCTAACAACATAAGTATTTTGCTTAAGCAGATTTGCTAGGAAGTGACAGCTTTGAAAAATTGGCCACAGGAACTGCTGGAAGCCTTCAGTTCCAAGCCATCTAAATAGTGCAGAAGGGGGAAATGAAATATTACTGTGTTTTAAAGATGACAGTTTTGTCAAAGATTTCCTTCCATGCTGTGGCTTAAAACAAATGGAGGAAATCAAGTATATCTGTTCAAAATATGCATGTGCACTCACTGAGGACGCACTCGTTCCTAGGAATGTTTCTTCAGAGATAACCATGAGAGAATTATTGTTGAAAAAAAAATGTATCATGAGTTGGGAATGCTATTATTTTCTTGGCTTAATTTTTCATTTGGCACATTTTGATGTTCTGGGATTTCACAAGAACATAGTGATGCCTTTAAGAGGAAAGGAAAACCTACAGGCTCAACACCATCTGAGTACATTATTATCTATACATATCAGTTGTTCTTCAGAAATATAGTTATTATTTTGATTTGTGGTGTGTGTGTGTGTGTGTGTGTGAGAGAGAGAGAGAGAGAGACAGACAAGCAGAGAGAATTTTTTTTTTTTTAATTTAAGAACTTAAGGTTAGTTAGATGCTAAGCTTTTTATGGCTGCATTAAAAATCTGAAGAATGTTCTCTATCTGAAAAATGTCATGTTGAGGTATATTTGAAAAGGTATAGTAAATTTGACAGAACCCGCTTTTAAGGACAATTTTATCACCAATTGCAGAGGAAGTGGAATGTGGTCTGGTTAAGAGCACACACACCAGGGTGAGACTTCCTGTGCTTAAAATTCAAATACTGCCATTTTGGTTTTTGACCTGTGATTTGGAGCAAGTTAATTTCTCAGTTCCTGAGTCCCTTCTTTGTTAAATGTGGTTAGTGATAGTATCTACTTCGCAGTGACCTTGTGAGTTAGCCTGAGACCTCGTAAACACTCCACAGAATGTTAGTTATTATCGCTAATTGAAAACTCTTAACATTTTATGAGGCCAGGAATAGCAGCAGAAATTTTTTAAAAAAATTAATTCAGAGGATGAATTAAAAGCTCAAAAATTTCTGAAATTCTATAATATATAATCTTCCTTTTAGAACAGTAGTAAATCAGTGGTGATCACATCATTTTATTTTTACAAAAGAAACATTACTGATTGATTATCTCTTATGTCCTCTACATATTCTGTAAGATACTTTAATTAAACTATAAGGGAATCACTGGTAATTTCTGTCTTTCAGATTCTACAAACATTAAGTTAACTGATTTCAGGTTCACAGGTTATTCTCAGTTTTTGTTATGCTACTCTTATAAGCGTCACCTAAATTCTTGTATATTTTAATTATAATTTGTTCCCACTCACCTTTAGCAATAGTGGTCATGTCAGTACTGTTACTTTCTGAAACAACTGTTATTTAATATGTTACTTATTTCTTAATTCTCTATTCTCTTGTGTGCCTACTTTGCCTCTTATTAAAGAGGTAGCTGGTAGTGTGAAAATTTGGATTAAAACCTAAGTCTTTCCCATGAAAAAAGATTGACTCATTATGGGTATGCATTTAAAAAAGTCTTGTATGATCTATTTATACATTTTACTTCTTTAGCTTTTTAGCTTTTAGCTTTTCATATTAATAGGATTGTCATTTTTATGTATGGTGGGATTCTTGGTATAGTTTGGCTCTGAGCCGTAATATTATCTATCCTTTTAACTCTTTGGAAACATTGACTTATTTCACTGCATTAGTGCAGGATTCATTTTATTTCATGTCCAAGATGACAAAGGTCACCTAATTAGACACCACATTTGCTTTTCTTTCCTGTAGTCTTCTGGTATCTCATACTAAGTATTATAAAAAAATGTTCTGCTTCCATTAACAAAAACTGAGCAGAGAACAAAAAGCCAATTATTTGCAGCACATAAAATCCTTATGGTAATTTGGCAGACTTTAATTAAACTAATACATCACACTGCACTTATGAGACAAAAGAGCAAAAGAGAACCAAACAATCTTTTTTTTTTTTTTCTGTTGAGAAACATCATATTGCTTTGTGATTAAGGGCTTTAAGACTTGTGACCTATTTTAAAGTGTAAGATTTGCAGTCCTTTTCATGCAATAGGCATACTAAAAAAATTCTATGTAATATTGATTAGAACTACTCCCCCCAAAGTTTAAAATAAAGCTATAACAAAACTTAGCTCAAAGTAATTTTTATTAATTTTTTATGATTTTTCAAAGTCTTCAAAAATAATAAGAAATTCTGCAAATTTATCCCACACAGAAACATTTTTATTGCAAAGAATACTGTTTTGGTATGTAACATATTTTGCTGTTTCTTTTCTTTCTTTTTTTTTTTTTTTTTTTGCATTGTCATTTGTTCTTTTTGATGAACCAACTGATGTTATTAATGCAAAGTCCACTATAGATTAAAAGGATACCTCTGTAACTTATGTCTCTTCCCTGCATTTTACAACTGGAGTGTACTGGAATTAGAGATACTTGGTGTTTATTGAAAAAATATCATCCTCAAATCTTCAGTGTCTTAAGTTGGAAGTGAAGACATCAAGTTTTAATTCTAGTCTCAGTGTTATTTTGAGCATGTCCTGTTACCTCTCCGGGTCTCAGTATTATCACTGGTGAAGTGAATAATTTGGTAGTGGATGATTCCACATGGCTTCCTTATCTCCAAAATTATGTTTCTACAATAGTTACTAATGCAGTATCTTTCTGTGTACTAAAATCAATATTTAAATATGTTCATAACAATTCTTAAATCAATGTCTTAGTGTTTATGAAAGTTTTTATGAAAACATTTCTAGAAATTTCTAATGATCTGAATGCATATTAGGATTTTAGGAGCTGGTTAACTGCAAATCATAGTAAAAGAGAATTATATTCAACTTAGAAATTCATCTGTTATCATCCAAAGGGACCATATAATCACTGTGCCAATTTTTACATTTTTAATATATCTTTCACAAGCAAGAATCTGTTTGGATTTGTTAATTTTGTCCTATCTCACATTTACATTTTTCAGTTTCCATTAATTCCTTGAACATTTTATTTGTTTGTTAGTGAGTCAAACTCTCAGTGGGTTTATCCATCACCTGGAAACACTTTGTGCCTTCTACTCCCCTCTGTGGGTGTTCAAGGCTCTCCTAGTAGTTCTCAATTTTTCAGGCACACTAGTAGTTCTTGATTTCAGTAGCATTTAAGGACAGTCAAACTGGCTACTCACTTCATCTTTTCATTAACATCTAGTCTCTCTCTCTTAGGCAGCTTATTGCGTTGGCTCATGAATGCTAGCCAGTACTGCTTTGTTTCCAAAGATGGTCAATATCACAGTCTGAAGAGGATAATGATGATAGTTTAAGTTTACATTATTTTACATTTTTATTATGAGTTTTCAGAAGGGAAATGCGTTAATGTTCAACTTTGGCCAAATGTAATTGGAACTGTAAAGCTGGGATCCATTCTAAAAGTTTACTTCCATAGCACATAGTGGTCTATTTGGATTGATCTCCAAACTTCCCTGATTTAGAAAGGATGTTTCTTTAAAAAAAGTTATTGAAAAGAAGAAGAAATTATAGACTAAGACATATATGACTTATTATTGAAGAATAGGCTGTTCTAGAGCAGCAATCTTCAAATATTTAATTCCATTAGTTTTCTCTCTACAAATCATTGTTTTAGTTGCATATTCTGTCTTTGGACAGCTATTGACTTAATTTCTTTTGGTATTTCTATTTGAGGATGGTTAGGGCAGTTTTGTTGTGTCTATTTTTACTTATTACGCTCATTCCTGTTATATGTAGGTTTGTGCTAAGTAGAGAAAATGGGAATACAGCTCATGCCAGAGTTGAGCGAAATTAAGGAAATCCTTGGTTTAGGCAGAGAAATCAAATCTTTTTACTGTCTTCTCATTTCACCTTGTATCTTCTTCACAAATTTGTCTCTTCCTGGAATGCAATTTCCCCTCCTTCCCATAGATGTCAAGGTTTTTCATCTTTTAAGAACAGCTTTAAGTTTAATTAGCCAGTGAACTCTCTTCCTACAGTCCTCAACACAATGTCTTCTTACTCCTTGGATCTCTCCTACTGACTGGCTCTTATCTTTTTTTCTCCAAAGTTGCAATCCATTGATATGTGTATGTTTGTATATCACTTCAGAGATAAATAAAAGTTTCCAGTTACAGAGCAAGGATTGCATCTTATGTTGCTAGGCCTCTTGCATGATTGGACTTACATATAACCTTTGGCATTCTTTCTAAGGCTGAGTTTCTATGATGCTAACAGGCAGTCAGTCAATAAATATTGATTGCTTGGCTATTCAACCCAAGGCATTCTCTTGTTAGTGCCCAAATCATTCATACTCTGAAGTCAAGGAAAAGTACCTCCGATGATGAAGAATTGGTATAATATTATTTGTCCCCTTTCCTTAACTAGCTAATTTGGTTGTCAACTCACAATCTGAAAGACTTCTTTTTCTTTAAGAGGGGCCTTTGTGTGTGTACTCTTACACATGTAAATGGATATAGCCTTCCCTTTTTTTGGTTGGATAGAATTAATCTTTTAATTCATTCTTTTTCTTTGTGCCAATTTAGACAACTTTCAGGTATGTTAAAGTTGCTTCTTATGAAAACATCAATTTAAATAATTATTACAGAATCTTCATGTATTCATGAATTTAAATAATCATGATAGAGTATGATAAATACATAAGCTTCCAGACCGAGCTTCTTAATACATCCATTTGTAATAGTTTAGGAAACTTGCATAAATTTATTTTTCTTTAAACCATGCCAAAATGGAGACATTTACAATTATAACTTAGTTGTTTATTTTAAAAATATTTAAACTTAGATTAAAAATAATAATTGTGACAAAACATAATGTAGTGGACAAAATATTTAATTAGGAGCCAAAATTTGTGGGGCCCTGATTCTACCACTTCTTTGCATGATTTTATAAAAAAGATTAAACTCTTGAGCTTAATTCCCTCAAGTGTAAAATGAACAAAATTATGATTCCTACTTCACAAGGACTTTATGAAGGTAAAAGAGATAGTTAAGTGCAATCTTGTAATAAATATTGTAAGGGAGGAATGATTTATTTTCCTCACCCATTGCTACATTCATAGCTGAGGCACCTATAACAAAATTAATAACATAAAAGCATACAAATGTATTTAATATAAGTTTTACATAACATAAGAGCCTTCATAAGGACATGAAGACCTAAAGAAATAGTAAATAAATGTGTATAGTTTTAGGTTTGGGTTTGATGAAGAGGTGAATAGTCGTAGAGAAATATGATTGGACAAAGGGCATATGAATTAATGTTTATAAACTGAAGGCAACTTAGCAAGGCCTGTTCCTTCAGATTCTTCTATGTGTCTCTGTGTCTTTAGAGATTAAGATATTCTTTTCCTTTAGGAACATGAGGGGTACTTCTCAAACGAGGGTCTTATGATCTGCTTCAGGGGAGAAGGGCAAGGGGAAGGCGAGAGTGGCCTTCCTACTTCTGCTGTTTTCTCAAATGCAAAGGTGCCATATTCTGGGGACTTGTGTCCTGAGCCCATCAATATCTGTACAAGTGTTACAGTAATTAATAATTATTATAAATTGTAGTGTTCAATACATTATTTATATAAATCAGAAGAAGGTAAAAGACCAAAATACCATCCAGAATTATCCTTCTCATAGTCCTTCATTCACTCAAGTCCCATGTTGACCGTAAGTCCTGTTTTCCATTTCAAATGGTTTTCTTTTTCTTTCTTTCTTTCTTTTTTTTTTTTTTTTTTTTTGAGACAGAGTCTCACTCCGTTGCCCTGGCTAGAGTGAGTGCCGTGGCGTCAGCCTAGCTCACAGCAACCTCAAACTCCTGGGCTCACGCGATCCTCCTGCCTCAGCCTCCTGAGTAGCTGGGACTACAGGCATGCGCCACCATGCCCGGCTAATATTTTCTATATATTTTTAGTTGTCCAGATAATTTCTTTCTACTTTTTTTAGTAGAGATGGGGTCTCCCTCTTGCTCAGGCTGGTCTCGAACTCCTGAGCTCAACAATCCACCCGCCTCGGCCCCCCAGAGTGCCAGGATTACAGGCGTGAGCCACCAGGCCCTGCCCAAATGGTTTTCTTATATTTTAAAAATAACAGATAAACTTTTCAATGTTGATAGATAAGTAGCTCTGCCCTGGTTTAGCTCCTATGTTATACATTTATGCTCTAAAATATTAATAACACTTCCTGTTTCTAGACTGTGGAAACTAACATCAATTTGGTTTTCTATGTCATGGAATATGCTCAGCTTTTTATATCATGCCTTTCATATTTTCCTAGATTTAAACATCAGTCAAGGAAAAAATAATGAATATTCATAGAATCAATTTTATATATTGCCAATTGTACGCCAACACATTCAAAAGATACTTGTCCTTAATCTACACCAATTACGTAGTGCACAATTTAATGTTGAAGTGTACCTAATAAAAATAGCTAAAAAAATAGATACCTATTTTTTTTTAAAATATGTGTACTTCCTTGTTTATGGTTATAAAGTGTTTCAGAGTCATAGATAAAGAGCAGGTCTATTCCTGTGTATGACTGTTCAGTATATTTTCGTACCTATATCTGAGTCCTGTTCCTGTTCTCTGCATAATTCACTTTCCTTCCCCTAGCAATTTTTTACCTATTATTGGCCAAGGAGGTCTAGAAAAGGTGAAGAATATAGCTTTTATAAGTTAACTTTTTACTGATAATTTGTGTTAGTTAAATTCTCAGCTTAATTCATTCTCTGGATTAGGAAATGGAAGACGAGTGAGATACAAAGATAGCCTGGCAGGAAGCGCTCCAGGAATGATTTGGCTTTATCTCCTTCTGTGTGTATGTGTGTGTGTGTGTTTGTGTGTGCACACGTGTGACTCGTTGCCTGGGTGATGGAACAAATCCGGGAGAAAGGTTGAAAGGCGAAGACAAAGGCTGTGTCTATACAACTTCAGATGAATTGGACCTGACTGAAAGATTGGTTCGGTCTGATTTACTAGAGCCTGTCTCCTCAGTGGCTGTGATCTGAAAATTGCTTCCAGGGCCATTTTAATTAGCTGATTCAAATCAAAAACAAACACATCCTGGTAACATCCATTTCTATTCTGACACTCACCAAAGACAGTTTTCAGAATGGTGATTCCTAAGTAGTTCTCTGTGAACTCAATAAGTGATTTGAGATATGCACTTTTGTTTCTAAACATTAATCTTTAATGATGAGGAAAGAATTCATTTTTCTTGGCTTTAGTGACAGGTGAATATTAGTACACAGTTAGATTTGTTCAGTGTATCACAGCTTAAACCACAAAAACAGAAGCCTGCTCTTATATGGTTAACTTATGAAATGAGAGAGTTAGTTCTGTTCTTAAGTAACATTTTAATAAGAGGACTTCATTATGCTACATGGCAGTTTGGTGAATATATTATTTGAATCCAATATATTCCTGTGGATGCTTTTAAGTTAAAAGTATAAGTCAGGTCTTAACAATAAAAAATAAAACATTTTGACACCTCTGATTTCCTGTTTTTTAAAAATGTATTGTTTCATTATTTATTTATTTATTAAAAACCTTGCAGAAAATTTTACATAGTAGCTTTCCTTTAAGGAGAGAAGAGAATGACTGTTGTACGAGAGGGATTAAAAGAGAAGCTTAAGGAGATACTGAAAAGGAAGTGATAAACAGAATGGACATGATGTTTTCTATCATGAAATGTATTGTAGCCTTATGTATGATGTGAAAATTAAATGAATACCTTCACAAAAATAATTATATATTTGATAAATGCTATGGAAACATATCATATATAGTGAGAGCACCCACTAGGAAGAGCTAATGTATTTTTGGAACGCATCACAGCTACGTGGTTTTAGTTGGTTTGTAAATAAAACATAATATTAGAAACTTTCAAAAAATTAGCTATTACCTATGTATAACTAGTTTTGAAATTAAATGTGTAGTGATATGGCTGGTAAGTTCATGTTAAACTTACAATTCAAATCATGAAAATTCACTTATAGATGCCTTGGTAAATGTATTCAGCTTATGTAATTGGCCAGAACATCCCAAGTTAGGTTAACTTTTAGAGCTGCTAAAGAAAGAAAAAAACATTCTTTTTATTTTTAGGAGAAGATAAAATTTAATTTAAAAAAATTAAAGCATACTTTAAAGCTGCTTAAATGTATACAGCTAATATTGATAATAATCCACTATTAGAGCATTTTTATGCATTTTCTGCTCTTGAACATAAACAACTGATTTTAAATTTATATGTTACTTCTTTCATTATACCATTTACTTTCCAAGATAAGTTGACCAAACATTTAGTGAAACATGGCATTTACTTCTTTTCTAACTTTGATTCTCATGTGCTGCTGATGCATTGTTACTCTGGAAATTAACATTGAAATATTTCTCTTTTGTGACCCTAATTCTTAAAGATAAGTACTTTGGGTAGTGAACTATGCCGTGTTTACTCTATGAACATGATTTATAATCTTTTTGGCAATATTCAAACTTACTAAAGATTTTGCTAACATCAGTTGCATCATCTAATTGGAAAACCATGCTCTGTGTACTTTCTGGCACTGAAAGCAGAAATTAGCCTGTTGGCCAGGCTCAAGTTCAGAGAAATATTTAACACTATTTAAAACTGACATTAGCACCAAAATATTTGGAAGGAATATTTATTACCACTTTCATTTGTGAAAACTAGATATAAAGTTTGAAAACATTGCCCTTTTAAAGTCATGACTTTGGAGGGGAGAATAATTCATCCTTGACCAGAGATTAGCAAGCCGTTTGTTGATACCATATAAATTGCCCGGATTTCTATAAAGAGTGAGCTATTTAGTGATTGCATTTAGAAACTAGAGCTACTTTGAAGGCTGTGAACGTTCATATCAAGCTCACATCCCTGAGATCGTAGGGATGTTGAAGTTGTTAAAAGCAATGACAGCAAAATTACCATTTCATTCTTATTTGTATTTGTAGTATAAACAAAGCCAACAACCCCCCCTCAACTCCTCTCCTTGTGACATATCATAGTCTTAAAAAGCCTAAACTCTGAAACATAATTATTCAATGTTTCCTGTACCATGCAAACATCTCTTCTCAGAGATAGCATCCTTGAGATTAGCTAGCTGTTATTGATTTAGATGCTCTGGGGTTGTTAATTATAGTGAGGACTGTTACATCTCTATGACTCCTGAAGGAGGTTATGGTCACTGCAGATACATCTTAAAGAAGGCAAGAATACTATCAGCCGAGATGGGCAGTCCAAGCTTTGGAACTAGTCTGGCAAAACCCTACTCACATCCCTGTAAAGCAGACATATATTTTTGTATTTCTTATAGGTGGATACAGTGCAGACCACGAACCCCTCTGGCCACATTGAGGAATCGTGTAAAATGAATGTATGTGCTCGTAAGTGAAACACATGCCGTGTTCCAACTCAGTATGTTGGATCCTAATAGACCTGGATTTGTCTTGTGTAAAAAGAAATCGATTCCCAAGGGGCAGGATCACTAGCTGATTAAAATGAAGCTCTGATTTTGAAGAAAACAAAAATGGCTTTAAAATAATATCTCTGCAAAAAGGAATCAAACTGTACTTTGCAAACAAGTGAAAAAAAATCAAGCTCTCAATATGGAATAAAGGAGGGATGTGAGAGAGGTTTTGCAATCTTATCAATTACTGTGGAGAAACGGAATCAGATATCACCATACTCAGGAGTATGAAAAGAAGAACAGGAAATCCTTTTTCTTCGGTTTACACTTGAATGGACTCAAGCAAAGAGTGGAGATATGTATCCTGTTACTGTTTATAGTTAATAATGTGGAGATTAGTATATATGTGATTTCATTTGCCTTGCCTAAATCAATTGGATGCATTATGTAGAAATCACCTGAGCCTGCGCTAGATCAACAAAGAAAATGGAAATGTATACCTCAGGACAGAAATCTGAGAAAATTAGACAATTCAATGCTGTTTAATAAGGCGCTAAGAAGAAATAGTGATGCCAATCAGGGAAAGGGAGAAACTGGTGGACACAGGAGGAAATAAAATGCCATTCTTATACTTGTTGAAACATAATTTATGATGGTGTAAAAGCCGAAGACAGATCACAACCTATCTCACAGACATTTTATACAATTTCTGATTGAATTTAGGGTTAGCCATGTAAGTGTTCAAGGAATGTATGACCATTATATCAATAGAAAACTGGCCTTTTAAATTTGTGGCCCTATGCATTTATGTATGCAGAGGTGGGTCTTTTTTATTTTATTAAGGATGAATTGCATGCAGGAAGTACCTCTTTGCATTATAGTTACTTGCTCAACTGAAGATACTGTATAAATATGAAGTCTAATTTTTGTATGGGAGTGAGTGTATGAGTATGCATTTTTGTGTGTGTTTATAAGTGGAAAGAAGTAAACTTTAATGATTAGCTTTTGCACTTTGGCTTGTTACCTAGAATGTAAAGAGGTAGAGAAAACTTTTAAGTTATTTTATCTGTTATAATTATTAAATTTATTATTCACAAAAAAGTAATTCTAAAATAGAATGACTACTGCAAAGATTCTCCAATTAAATATAATATTTAATGCAATTGAGCCATTTAAGTTAAGATGTACTGATGTCTGAAAATGACGAGAGTAGGCTCATGTGAAATCAGTCTATCGGTAGTTGAAAAGTCGTATTATGCTCTCTCGGGCTGCTTTCTTCAGTCACAGGACGTTAATCATGGATGCTCTTACAGAAGAGGCGGGAGAAATATTTATGTTCTAACTATAACTTTTTAGTTCTACCAATAAGTTACGTGTGCTTTTCACATTTTTTCTAAATTATATAACAAGTGATCATATATAGGTAAAGTAGTGAATATTTAAAACAGATTGACATATTTTTTGTAGTCACCATGTGCCATAATGATTTTCAAACTATTGTTCTCTGCTGTTTGTACTCATTTCTCTTTACCTTGCTGATTAACTTTATAGTTGAAATTTTTACCTCTTCTTTCTATGTGACAATCAGCTGCGGTTGGTACCCTATCTATAATATTACAGGGATTTTTGTCTTTATTTATGATATTATAATAAATTATAAGTCTACAAACTGTATAATTCTACTGTATTGAATATTTTTCTGTGACCAAAATAATAATAATAAAAAACCCTACTTTATAAAATGCCTAGATGTCCTATTTTAACGGTCTCCTGAAACATAAATGGGACATAAAATAGGTTTATATTGCTGGTTTTTAGAATACACTCTTTACTTCTTTACAGTTGGAGAGTAAAGAGTTTAGACACAAGATAAAGAGAAAAGGTTTGACAGAGATAATTACGAGAATATGTGGAATAAAACAATCTGAACAAATTAGAAGTCTTGATGTTCAATTTTGCCTTGCCATTAAACAACCAGACCCTAGGGACACATTTTTTGAGTTCTCAAGTTTTCTTTATGGATTTTGGATTCCACTATCGGTTTTAAGATCATTTTAATTTTTAACTTCGAAGGCTTTGGTAACTTAGAGCTATTATAAACTGGTATTTAATACTCATCACATTAATATTCAATACTGCCCATCTGTATTAAGAGAATCACATGCTGTTTTCCACTTGAATTGATCTAAAGCACAACACGTGCCTTAAGACCAAGGAAAAATATAAATTTACGGTTGTTGCTACTTCAGCATTAGTTTAACCTAATGGAAATGTGTACTGAGGAAAAATAATCATGTTCCGGGATCAATAGGTCCCTCCAAGTTAATTAAAGCAAGCAGTACCCAAGTACAAAATCATGCAATTTGTAACAGAGGAAACCTTTTTATTCTTCATTGAGTTAAATGCATTCCCTGACAAAATATTAAAGTGTGAGAACCAGTTTTTCTTGCTCTTTACCCCCCAAGGGTTGACCAGCACACGAAGGTGTCTGTGACTTCAAAGGCATTTCTGGACTTGGATCAGCCTGATCGAGTTCAGAGGAGAAGGAAACAGTAACCCCTGATGTTTATTGCTGTAGGCCCTTTTATCTAATAGAAATTCTCTGCTTAGAAGGAGCAGTGGGCAGAAGAGTCTTGTGACTGTTACAATTTCACGATTAATGTTTAGTCGCAAAGTGCCTCACACTGAAAATAGTACTTTTATTTTAGTTTCCTGCTACTACTCCAACTGCGAAAGGTCAGGGAAACAGTAGGAAGCAAAATGAAAGTATATATGTGGGGTGTTTTTTTGTTTGTTTGTTTTTCTTCATTGCAGCATACTGACTTCCAAAATAGTGTCACTTTCTGAATCACAAAGGTGGCATGAATAACCTTCAGGGATCCTTATTTAGAGCACTGGTCACACTGAACCTTTTTTCTTTTAGTTGGAACTGATTTAGTTAATAAAGTTTAATTTCATCACATTTATTCCTTATTTTACAAGATTAGAAACTTAAATGGGAGACTTGTAGACTTCTACCTACTAAACCTCTCTTACGTCCCACTGTCTCTCTAAATAAACCTTCTGCTCTTTTCCTCTTGCCTCCATTTGAAACGAACAACAAAAAAGAAGAATAAACTTTGCTCAAGGAAAATGGCCATCTGAAGCAGTCAAGCAACTATGAATGAGAATCACCATTGAAAAGTTATGTTTGGAATCCATCATTGGATTGGATTCACATGATTTCACTGAAATACAACAGAAAATTTTAAAAATATTATCAAGGATTAAAATATTTGCTTTTGGTTTTAGTTCTTGTTATTTTTTGAATGCTATTATTCATTTACCTCTTTTGGTAAATTAGTTGAACTGATCTTGATATTTCTTTGATAACTTTTGAAACTTACATAACCTAGAGTCAACTCTGTGCAGGTGATGTATTGATTGCTCTCTTTAATATTCTTATCAACTTCATGAGGCAGATATTATTATTGTCTTGATAACCCATCTTACAGATGAAGAAAATGAGGAACACAGTTTCAGTAACTTTGTAAAGCTACAGAACTAGCAGGAGGTAGAACCCTGACACTCTGGTCCCAGAGGTCACTCTCAATGGATAGAACATAGAGCTTTAATGCTGAACAATATTATAAATTGGGAAACAAATTAGATTCTGAAACTATTTGGGTGTACAGAGATGAATTTTGTTGTTCCTTAGATCACACATCTGCTAGCTTGAATGAAGCAGACTCAGCCTGCATGACATAAATGTGAAAGGTGTTCAGAAGTTGTCATGCACAGAAATATTGGACAAAGGTAGAATCTGATATAGAAGCTCTGCTTTAAATACTGTAGACAGGAAAGAAGGGAGATGCTTTTCCAATTTGCTTGCTTTGCAGACTCAACATATATTATTACAAATATGTACTATTTGCATCAAAAACATTTTGAAAATGAAGATCTTGCTGCTGGAATCTAGGAGGACTAAGGAAGATGGCCACTGCATTTTTTCAACAGGGAGAGTTCATGAACTAACGGGAATGCAGCCAGGCGGGCTAATTGTTGCAAGGTCCTGTGCGCAGTGGCAAAATATCACAGTGGTTAAGAACGCAGTGCCTGGAATTCAGACTGCTTGGGTTTGAAATGTGGCTCATACATGTTCAAGTTGAGCGACCTTTGGACAAATTTCATCTTACTGCCTCCATCCCTTGGTGTGTCATATGAAGTTAATAACAGTATCTGCCTCATAAATTAGCTGTGACTGTTAAGTGAGATTAATCCGGGTAATGTGCGTATGACATAAGAAGACTTCAATAAATGCTGGAATTATTAATTTTCTTCTTCTTGTCTTTATGATTGACATATGAATAGAGTGTAGTGGTTGCTGACTTTGATGTTCACAGGCCAAAATAAGCCCGGTATCACTGTGAAAAAGTGAAACACCTACAGAAAAGGTAACAGCAAGCCTTCTCTATTCTCTATACACGATGGTGTGAAACTCAGCAAAATTGGACAGACACAGATTCTCTAAGGAAATTCATTGGTGTCTGGTCTGCTGTGATTCAAATCTTGGAGCTCTGTAAGCTCTGATTTTTTCAGACATAGACAAGTAAAAGGAAACTGTGAAAGCTGAAATCAAATCTTTGTCACAAACCAATGATGAAAGCCTCCGAAAGGTCACAGAATAAGTTTTGAAGATCACTTTATTCACAGTCAAAAGGTATATAATTTCCTCTGATTTTTAGTAGCTTAAAATTTGTGGAAGCTAAGAATTATAAATTATTTGTCATATTATCATAAAAAGATAATATTGATTCTGATAACCAATCCACGAATAGTTGTTATTCTTTGCAAATATTTAATAAGTGTCTATTATGTATGATAAGGGTCTTTTTTTAAAGTCCTTCATTAAGTAGAAAATATGAAACATTTATTAAGTGGTAAGATTCGGATGTACGAAATACAAACAAAAAATACTTGCTGAGTTGAGCTGGGTGATGTTTTCTATATGAAAAGTCAGTGGCTTTTATTGGAAATGTAATAATTCATTAAGTGAGAGTACTGGAAAGAATAAAACAACCAGTGAAAGTGTTCAGTTTTGCCCATTTGAAACTACTTTTTGAAAGAAATACATTGATTGATAATTGCAACTGGAAAATGCAGCCCTCAGAAAGGACTCTGGTCTGGGAAGCGCACGAGCATCCCTGGTGAAATCATGAGGATGTTGAATTTGAACTTCACAGCACAGTGTAGCAACTGAGCATCTGAAAGCAAGTAAAGCCAACTTCAGATTTTTATTATAACAGACCACAAGTTTCAATAATTTTTACGTGTTTTTATGAAAGAGCTGGCTGCTCTGTATTGTTATGGATGTTAATTCCACCATAATAAACTATCTTATGCTGCTTTTTGTGAATTTCTAATAAGGAGTTAAAATTAATGTGATTAAAAATGAATATCTTCCTAGCCTATATCCTTAGATACTAGGGGAAAAATTAACATTTCCAATTTTAAGAGATTGGAGCTCTGAGATCAGGTACAGCTCAGCCTGTTTTCTAATTGCTACTTATTGCCTGATCATCAGTGAAAATTCCATCTCAGTAGGAGCCAAGGTAGATCCGGGTCTCTCATCTTTCTTTGCTGTGTGTCTAGCTGTTAGAGGCGGGTCAGCAAGGGCTTTTTCTCCTCTATGTGTCAAGCTCATGAAAGAGGCAGACTTTTGGTATGTGCATTCCAGAAAGATCAGAAACTGCCTCCTGGTAGTACATTTCAAGTGGGTACGCTGTATTCTAACTTTCTGCTGGTTGACTTTTTAAAAACCCTGCATATTTATTAAATAAAAATGTATGCCATTTTTTGAACCCTAAATTGAAAGCCAATTGTTAAAAGCATGCAAATAGTTGAAAAAATTATGTGTTAAGAAAGACATTGATAGTTTTAAGGAAACAATCAAAATTATCAGGTGGGCCTTTTAAGTGTCTTTTGATGAACAGTCACATAAATGCCTTGCTATTCCAAAGTTTGTGAAAATGTTTATGAGGCTACTCTTCCAGGTAGTCCTACCTTAAGAGAAGTTGTATTCAAATGAATACCAAGGAGTCTGCAAACACAAAGTCTTTTTATCTTTCAATAGCGCATTTTTAATACTGGGAAGAAATGCATTATATATCTTGAATTAGGGCTGTAGCCATGTGCTCTTGTCATCTGAGATTAACATTTGGATTAAAGAGCATGATTAGAGGATTCTAAATTATTGGTTACCAAGTCGAAATGAGACAAAAGTTAAAACAAAGTAATACAGCAATCTATTTCATGCAATTTATTTCTTATACCAGTTAATTAGCCCTTTCATTAGCATGATGTTTCATGTTGTGACCTAAGCCATTGTGCTCCCAATGGATTTAATGAAGACAATGAAAAAAAGAGAGAAAGCTTTAGAATTGTTGATGACTATGTCACATGCCAGCAGAATTAAATATAATTCTTCATTATAAAATATGAGAATACACATATGCTTTGTTCCTGAATCCAGAACAGATTTTTTTTTAAAAAAGGCATTTTGATGGCATGAAATACTTTCTGAATTCAAAGCATATTAAATAACTGTGTGTGCAATAGAGTTAAATTAGCTACATTTTAAATTCCAGATGACCACAAATCAATGCCTAAAGGATTCACTTAGATACAAAAGAAGTACCTCTCACTATTTTGGGAGCAAACATAAAAGATATGTATAAGGGTAATCATATTTTTGAATATATAAGTGATTTATGTGATTCTATTAAGGGCCATTGACATTCATTGCAAAGAACAGCATTCTGGAGAGTCACAATGGAACTCTGCCTTAGGACAGGCCAGAGGAAAAAGAATATGCATCTTAGAAATAATTTATCATGTGTAGGACATAAAAGGGTTCTCTCATTCCTCCTCCACTCCCCAGTGAGAATGCTTTCAAATTATATGTGTTTGTCTTCATTACATGGGGTGGAAGTTTCTGCTGAGCCAAAGACAGTCATCTGCCAGAAGATTGGTTCTTCCTTTTCACAACAACATAAAGGATGTCCACAGTAGTTATGAAAATTGGACTATAAAACACGGCAGCAAACTTTCTGAAGGTGTTTTACTGTTTATTCTACATTGCTCATGATTCAAAACTTGTAAGAAATGAAATACTTTAAGGATCTGACTAACATCCTGAGATTGAATCAAGCTTGCTTTCTCAGTCACTAAAAGCTGATGACTTCCTGTTTTATGGCCGAGTGTTTAAACTATTAGTTCTTTTGGGTTTGTATAGTACAGTAAGTCCACAGAGAGCTCTCTGTTTTCCTCCCTCAAAAATTGTTCCATAGCCTCTTTTGGCAGTTAATGTACAGATATCATTTGGAATTTAACTTTGGAATTATTATGTAATTCACAGATAATTCATTGTACCCAGAACTAGGTACCTATAGTTGTCTAAATTCATTCTTACACAAAACGTTATAAGGAGGAAAACATTTAAGTTTTTTTGTTTCCTTGTCTCTTTTCTTTGTTTAACACATCAATTCAAATGATAACCTTTTTGTTTAGCAGGGATTTTTGGCAAACGGCATAAAAAGCATATAAAAAGTATGGAATTTCATGTATTTGTTTTGTTTTGTGATCATAGCTCATTGCAGCTTTGAACTCCTGGGCTTAAGCAATCCTCCTGCTTCCACCTCCCAAGTAGCTAGGACTATAGGTGCATTCCACCACAGCCAACTAATTTCTAAATCTTTTGTGGAGACTGGGTCCTACTGCGTTGCTCAGGCTGGCCCTCACACTGTTGGGCTCAAGCAATCCTGACACGCCAGACTCCTGGGTAGCAGGGGTCACTGGTGCGCACCATTGCGTCCAGCTCGCTCAGGTGTTTAAATAAAGATAATAGCACATCTCACGGTATTATTTGTAAATGTGGATAAGTGAATATGTTATATATGACATATATAACATATTATATAACACTGCACTGCCTGGCATAACGTGAGAAACTATAAGTAATAGCTATTATTAAAGAAGAGCTTAGAAATATGACACAGGTCACATTTTTGCTCACTCACTAGTTGAGCTAAGATTTCAGAAGTGGTCTGAATGCAATACAAAACAGTGCCTGGTATATAATAAGTGCCTCTAAGTGCTATCTGCTACTTAAAACAAGCAAATATGTTTTCCGAAGATCTCTTTGTCTGCACTAACTGTTCAATCTATAAACTGATTTTTATTTCGGCTGTATCTAGATGTTCTTTTTTGTTTTTTTATTTTGCAGCATATTACTCAGTTCTTTTCAATAATTTCTGTTCACTTGCAGTGCTTCATGGTTTTTTAAAAAAGAATTTATGCCACAAACTGTAGGAATATGAATTTTACCATTCTGTGGTTTGTAGGGCACACTGTTTCCTTTTGGAAAAAATAAAACAATTCACAGGATTTCATTTGCAATAAGTCAGTTCTGGCAGTTCTGTGACAGTGACATTTTAAGGATCATCAATATCAGAGGCACAATCTGTAGAGTTGCTTGTTGTTTTTTGTTTCTTTTTTCACCTTTAATTCCAATTAAAAGATATTCTACTAGACTAGGTGCTTTCTTCCTGGATGTTTTCTGACTGATCTTTGACTCTCAGCCAAGGAAATTCAGCTTCAATCTGTTAGAGCTGAGAGGGCCTATGGCATGCCAGGGGCAATCCAGAGCTCAGGAATTTAGAACTCTGGCCTATGAGTCATGATGAATGTATGGTACTTACACTGTTAAATTTTTCAAGAAAGATGCCCTATACAGTTATTTGTATTGCTGAAGCCATTCTTAATATTCCATATTATGCAGAGATTGCACATGCCCTATCTGTGCAAAATATTTAACCCATGGTTCTATAGATAAATATTCACATTCATAATATATGAACTTCAAAATGCCTCTTTTATGCTTTATCATAAAATTTAAGCAAAATTTCATATAAATCATATTCAGTATATGCTGTCATATACTTTTAAAATAAATGATTATATATTTATTTGAATTTCTGATTGTTTTGGTAGGTTTCAGTGGAAATACCATCATGCCTTTGTCATTGCTGTTATCTATGATGGGACAATTCAAATTTTATATTTTCTAATTGAAAGAGTTTGAAGTTTTCTTTTTAAAATTCACTAAGAAATCAAAAATTTTACTAATATTGTGAAGGATATAAACTGTGACATATACTGTTGTGATATTTTACCATGGTATATAATTTAGAATTTTCTCAATGCTTGATTTGCCAATTATGAATATAACCTATTAACAAAAGTATATATATGTACTTTTTATATATGGAAGTATATATATATATAAAGTACACATATATACTTATATACATAAGTGTGTATATATATATATATATATATAAGCAAAGTATATTAGGGATACTAATGTCAGTGTTGAGTCATGAGCTGACTTGGCTGAAGCATTATTCAGTGGAGTATAAAAGTATAAAGGTGTTGGATTATTTTGAATACACACACACAGATATATGTGGAAATGCATATATTTATATATATTTTTTGAAGTGTAGATTTTTATCCATAGATATGTTTCATATATACTTACTTTTTTCAAAAAAAAATATTTTTCCATTTTGAAGATCACCAGAGGGCTGTAATTACTCACCAGTAGTTATTGAGTACCTGCTTTAGCTCAGGCACTATACTTGATACTAGAAATACAAATACGGGAAAGACACTATTGGTGCTTTCAAGGAACTCACTGCCATGAGAGTTAGACGTGTCGTAAGTGCTATAGGAAGACAGACATAGACAGGAATAATGAGGGCATTTGGGAAAGATTTAATGACAGAAAAACCTTTTGAGTTTTACCTGGAATAAATGAAGTTTCCTTGAACTAGGGGGCATTTCAACTGATCAGAAATCATGAGCAAAATCATGAAGGCATCAAAATTCATAGTTTATTAGGTAAAAGGCACATAATCCAGTGTGGTTAGAGGGTAGGGAGCATGGGATGAGAGACTCAACGTGAACTGGAAAGAAGAAATAAACTCAGCTAGAGATGAGCTTTAAATTTTATGTCTAGCAGTTTGGGTTTATCCTGGAAGTGTTCGGAAGTCACTGTAAGTTTTCAAGCCAGCAAGCAAGGGATAACAAAATAAATGTTTTAGAAAGTTGGCTGTATTGACAGAATGGAGGGCAGTATATAGTGAAAGCACCAGAGAAAGGGAGGCTTGTCAGGGGACTAGGGCAGTCTGATGACGTCTGATTATGTGATTCTGATGCCATGCCCCTGGGCACTGTCCTCAGAGACAGATCAAGAGGCATATGGACAGAATGATGTGAAGTATTTGATAAGTAATTAGACATTGGAGAAAAGAAGAAAGAGAAAACAGGAATGGACAAGACGTTTGCTTCAGATTTTAGTTTTGAATATTTAAATAAGAAAGTGAAATTTGAAATGTAGAAGATAAAATGGCAGGAAAGAATTAAACAATTCATCTACATTTAGTGACAGGGGACTCTGTGCAAAGAAATGAGATCCCCAGGTGAAAAAAGAAAAAAAAAAAAACATATACATAGAGAGAAAGAGAGAGTAGAAACAGAAAGCAAAAAACTAATCTTGATGAACCATTGAAGAATAACATTAAAAAAAGGCAAAGAAGTAAATTTAGAACAAGGCAAAAATCGTGTGATAGAAAGAAAAGAAAGAAAGCATTTCAGTAAGCATGGAGTATTATGCTAATAATAACAATATCAAAACTAAAAATAATAGCAAAAATCAATTTAACCCTATTGCACAAATTTTCTCCTTTAATTCTAATAACATACTTTATTTTAAAGCAATGCGAACCAAGTTTATAACTTAATATTTTAAATCAAAGAAAGCTTTGTGAACCATGAAGTGAAACTCACAAAGTCCCAGTAGAGGATGAAGGAACATGCTCAGAAAGGGAAAGGTCTATTCCAGTTCCAGAAGGTAGAAGTAAATTCAGAAGTTAGTAGGAACTGGAAAACTATGTCTTTCAAACAGTACTTCTGGAATGACTTAAATCCAATTATGTTAATTTATTTAAACACTATGCTCATTATTCAAAGTGCAGAGAGGGAGTACTGAAATGTCCTGTTGGGGAAACTTGCCAAACTTTTGTCTATGGAAAGATGACACTGTTTGCATAACAGTCCTACCAGACTAAATTCAGTGGGTGAAAAGTAATGCATTCAGAGGAAACTGGGGTGGTCCTCATCAAAAGAAGGTGACATACAGTATAGCAGTGCAAAAGTGACCTATGCATTTTCAATTTAAATGAGAGGGAGCCAGATCTTAGGGAATAAGTAACTTGCCTAAATTCAAGCAAGTTAGTAAGTGAATGAATTCATATTAAAGCCAAAAACACCAGCATTCAGATCAAGATAATTGAAGAGTGATAAAAGACCACTTTACATAGCATTTCTAATAGTTTCATCATCATGGTGGCCAGGCAAGAAGATTACATCAAGTTTTATGGAGCCAGTTCTAAGTATAGCCATTGAATGCAACTCCACCTGGAAAATGCAAGCTCTTTTCCTGAGACTTTCTGAAGTAAAGAAAAGGAAACAGCAGTTTGTTGGTGAAAGACGTGAGGAAAGATCTTTTTTATGGAATAGAGAAATTCAGGTAGGTTTGTGGATTGAAAAAGTGTCAGAGTTTGAACAGGAAAGAGAAAGCACGAGGATGAAATAAGATCTTGGGCAGAGACAGAAAGGAGTAGAATGAAAAAGTCAGATGGATGAAAGAATACGGATTCTTCTTCTGAGATGCAAAATGAGGTACAGATGCATACATATGCAGATAAATTTTGAGATGTAGAGGAGAGAAATGGAGGGGGTTCACATCCAGTAACCTCAGTGTTCTCAGCAGTAGGAGGGTAAATCATGTGTGAAGGTTGAGGGGGTGAGGATAAGGGTGGGGATGTGGGGAGGGTGTGGTGGGAACAGCTGCTGTGTGGAATGGGAAGACCAGCCAAGTAGGAATGAGTAATAGGGCTGCTGAGCAGCTCTCAGGGTTCAGCTGACATTGGAAATCATAAATTTGTAGCAGAGTCAATCAGCGTGGTTATTCAATTTTCTCAGGAATTCTTGGCAGTCCAGGAGGAGGAGGAGAGCAAACAGATGGTAGGACTGATTTGGTAATGGGATTGGCAAGGCAGCTGCAAGAGAAGTTCAAAGAATGGAAGAATCAATTGCAGCCATGAAAGTGTGTTGAAAATGGTTATCAGAGGGATCAAAATTAGGGAGATATGGAAGTCAAGCCAGGAAGGATTAGAGATTGCCAACTCATGGAAGGGTGAAGCCATGGAGGTCATCAGCCTGAGAAGCTTAAGAAGAATTTTTGTGGGCATGAGCGAGTGGGAGACGAGAGGAGACTTTCACAATTCTAGATATTACAGTAGAACACTTTTTGATTAGAAACAGCCCAGTTTGTATCTATCTATGGACTGTCAAAGCTGAGTGGAAGTGTCTGTTATTAAAATATAAGGCAAAAAAAACAAATTCAAAGGCAAATAGAGGAATATGATATCTAAGTCTTCTAGAATGGTGACAAGTTATAGAAAACAGCAACAAAAAAAGCAACAATAAAAACCAGCTGCCAAATTATTCAAGTGAATTGATGAAGTATTTGTGGATGACTGGATTTAGAAGAGAACTAGAAAGGTTGACTGGTTGGGCTTTGTAATTATAAGACTTATTGAATTAAAGTAGTAAAACAACATCCCAGAATTGGAAGAGGAAGTTCATAAGAATGTCCCTCCTCCTCTTTGCCCTGAGATAGAATGATGATTACGATTTTTAGCAATAGTCCAGCATATAGTGAAATCTATGTGAATAAAATTTCAACTCATTAAAAACAATACCTCTGTTTAGAATACTAATATGTATGTAGCCTAAGATATGTTCTAGTGGATACATTTCCTCTTCTCTGCTAGGTAGAAGTATAGACCTCTCTACTAGGTCATGCCAATTTACATTTAAATAGTGGTAATACAACATATTTTAAACACTGCTATGGTTTGAATGCTTGTGCCATCTCCAAAATTCATGTGGAAACTTAATCCCCAATGCAACAGTATTAAGAGGTAGGATCTTGAGATGATTAGGCCATGAGTGTCCTGCCCTCATGAATGGATTAGTGCCTTATAAAAGGGCTTGAGAGAATTAGCTAGGACCCTTTTACCCTTTTTTCCCTTTTGCCCTTCCACCTTCTGCCATGGTTGGACACAGCAACAAAGTACCATTTTGGAAGCATAGAACAGCCGTCACCAGACACTGAATCTGCTAGTGCTTTGCTCTTGGACTTCTCAGCCCCCAGAACTGTGAGAAATAAATTTTTGCTATTTATATTGATAAATTACTCAGTCTAAGGTATTTTTGTTATAGCAGCAGGAAGAGTTTAAGACAAACATAAAACACCTAACAAAACCAAAAACAGATCTGTCCCTTAGCTACCAGCTCCAGTGATAACTCCTTCTTTCTAATCTCCTTCATCAAAACTTGTCAAAATGTCCACATGGTCATTTTCACTATTCACATCTTAAGATCTCCTTAATGCACTATTATGGGGCTTTTTTTTGTTCTTTCCACTCCATGACCTTATGAAGGTCACCGGGTCTCATTTTGCTGAATTCAGTGGTCAATTCTGTCTCTTTTTCTAAATCTTGTCATTTGAACAGTTGTTCACGCCCTTTCCCTGGAGTACTTCCTAACACCATATTTACTTGGTTTTCCTCTTCCATGGCTAACTATGTCTTATCAGTCTGCTATAATGGTTCTAATAGATGTCTAAGTGTGTAGTGAACCCAAAATTTTGTTTTTATATATTGCCATCCCAGACTTCTCCTCTAGGCTCCATACTCAGTACAAGTTCTTGGCTTTTCTAAAGGTAAAGGCAGTATCACACAGGGGTCATGTTATAGGTTCTGGTACCAGGTTCTCTTTGGCTGTCACCTATTAGCTGGCTGACTGAGGCCAAGTTACATAATCTCTGTACTTTAGTTTTCTTGTCTCTAAAATGAGGATAATACTAAGAACTACTTTATGGGGTTTTGGGGAGGATTAAATAAGCAAAAAATATAAATATGTAAAAAAATAAAATTGTTTAAAAACGTTCTTGGCACAGAATAAGTCCTCAGTAACTGCTAGTTGTTAATGTTATTACAAACATAATAGAGCAACAGTAAAACCATTAATTTCCACTCAAATACTTCAATTTGCTCTCTTCAGAAACCTTTCTCATATGAGTGAATAGTACTGAATTCTACCCAGTTTGTTCAGAGTAAAAACCCAGAGATCATCTTTTAGTCTTTCCCCTCTATATGCTATCCCAATCTATCAGTAATTTCTTTTCTCTTTACCTCAAAATTCTATACCAAATCTCACCACTGTTCACCACATCCTCCTCTAAAGGAGGTCAACAATACCTGCACTGTGTCTCTGATTCTATTTTACTCCCTACAATACGTTCTCCACGGAGTGATCTCTCTAAAGTGTAAATGCAAACACAGGTTGAGTATCCCTTATCTGAAATGCTTGTGACCACTAGTGTTTTGGATTTTGGAATACTGCATGATACTTACCAGTTGAACATCCCAAATTTGAAGTCCAAAATGCTCCAATGAGCATTTTCTTTGAATGTCATGTTGGTGCTCAAAAAAATTCAGATTTTAGAGCATTTTGGATTTCAGATTTTCAGATTTGGGATGCCCAACCAGTATGTCCATTCGCTATCTAAAATGCCCCAATGGCTATCCATTACAATGAGAAAAAAATCCAGCCTCCCAGAGTGGTCTGCCAGGATGTCCTGATTGGGTACTGGCCTGCCTCTGGGACCTCAATTCCATTCACTTTCAAAACTATTCACTGAATCAAAGCCACTCTGACTCCTCTTTCTGTCACTTGAACATTCCATAAGATTTCTATTTCAAAGCCTTTGAACTTGGTATTCTTCTCCTTGGAACAGTTTCTTCCCTTAGGTCTTCATGTCTGCCTCCTCTTCATCATTTAAATCTCATTTCAGGTCTTCGCAAAAGCTTTCCTGACCACTTTCCATCAAGTTACTGTATTTTATATTTTCTGTAGTCTCATTAGGTCTGCATTCTCTGCCCCAACCCTAGTTTGCTCACCCTGATCACACTTAAATATAAAACAATAAGACACATAGTCGACTTTCACTAGTTTTACCTGATTATTTACATTTTGGTCTTTGGATTTCTTAAATTTTATTTCTGCATATACTTGATCAAATACTTGATTTTTTAGATGCTGCATTTGGTATCTGCTGATGCATTAGGCATTTTGGAATGGTAAGCATCTCCAGCTATCCACTTCGCATTTGTAAAAATTGACATGGCTAAAACAGTACTTGTCTTGGATCCAGATTTCTAAAGAAGAACTAGATTTTTTTTTGGAAAATTGAGCTATTATCCCTTTGATTTATTTAAGAGCTCTGAAAGAACTGCTAAATAACCTTAAGGTTATGTTTAAACCTAGAAATATTTCACATATATCACAAACTATTTTATTGATAAGGTTACTATATCAGAAGATTCAATTTGTTTTGTTTTTCCAAAAGTGTAAATAATACAGTACAAACAAAACCAAGACATTGTCCTCCTTTCCTTTTGAACAAAGCAGTGCAAACATATTTCTCATTATTTCTGAAGCAATGATACATATTTACCTGAGAATGTATTTTTAATGGTAATATATATCACTTAGGATCAAGACATTGACCATGGAGGCACATTCACGGATTACTGTTTTAAGGTAATGGTAATATGAGAAGATGAGGACATTAGGTATGACTGAACTGCAATCATGAGCTTTCCACTAAAAAACAGATGATTCTTATTTATTGAATGGAAATATAATGGTATGTTTGCAGCCCCAACTAACTCCTTATAATCACTTAAAATTTTATTAAAATTAGACTTTAAACATGTAGCCTGAAGTTACAAGTATTATATTTCTGGATTCTGACTGCATTTTTAAAGATATTACAGAGCAAAGGCCTAACCTAGCACATATTATCACGATCAACTTCTAGTTGTAAACAATGAAAATTTGGTGATACTGGGACACTTTCAAACTCCCAGTTGGTAGAGATAGCTAAGAGAGAGGCTTTGTGAGCTTAAATATTTTGTAACTTCTAAAGGGAAATGCTTAATTTGATCCTAAAGTTATGGAGATTCTCTGAAGCAAGAGAGGTCTCAACTCAGGTTCCTTTTGTCGTGAAGGATCTAAAGCATATGAACTTACAGTGGACTCTCTGAAGAGTCTACAGTGACATGGGTGTCTTCACAGGTGTAGGAAGGAGGGGTAGGCCTTCAGGCACATCTCTGTGTTGGTATACAAAAGATGACTGAGATCCAGGCAGGCACCACGGCTGTCAGATGAATGAAAGAGATGCTGGTACTGACTAAACGAACAAACATACTGAAAAATGGGTTAAATGCAACTATTGATTGATTTTGGAGAGCACAATTGACAAATTTCAAATATCTTTGAAAAGCCACTATAAATTACATTTCCTAGCCTAAATTTTAAATAGTTTTCCTAGCAGATTTAATATGTTTGAATACTAACTTTTTTTTCTTTTTTATCAACAAGTAAAACCAAAAAAAAAGAAAAAAAACTTTTCAGGTCATCCTGCTCAAATCTCCCTCTTATTCTCTCTTATTTTGCTTTATTTTTCCTTCAGAATAACTTAGGCACTATTCCTAAAAGAACACCATTTGGCTAATATCCATCTGGCATCCTTTCTCTCTTATTTTCACTGCAAAAATGTAGAGTGTAGTTTTTAATGCTATTTCTGAATAAATTCAGCTTTCAGTTCAACACCCATCCTCCCCCCTCTTTTTTCTATATAAGCAATTACCTCTTTTTGTGGGAAAAATAAATATAACTTCAGGCTCTAACTGGGTAGAAGCAGATAAAAACAAATTGTAGAAATACGGGCTCGCTAATTTCTAGTAATCTTTTGTATGCTGTACAGTACAAATGTGTCATGTGAAAAGTTCCGTCTGTGCAGAAGAATTGAGTATTTTACACACAGATAATTAGAAGATTATCAAGACATATGTTGCTTTTACAAACGTTTTTGTATTTATTGTTTTGCAGATGATACCAAAAATTATCATGGTGCTGAATTATGAAAAACCTCTCAACTTAGAGGTCTTCATCAGTGACTAATTGCTACTATTTGTAACCCACTTTAAAAGCAAATAAAGCACCCATCTGGTAATTCTATTAACAGTTTATATGCTAAAATGGCAATTGGTCCTCAAAAAAGAAAATATGCAATTATGAAATATTCATATTTGTGTCACTATTGAAAAGCTTACAAATTGTATCTGGCAAAATAGAGTTTCTCATTCCTTTTCCCATTCTCTATTAAACCTATACCCTTTTAAAAATCAAATTGGATTAATGACGTAGCTATGTAGCTACATATACTCGACAAATGGAAAATTACAACAATTATTTAAATAAATCAAGGCAAAAAAAGAAACATTCATAATTAATCATTTGGGTAGCATTATCAAATCCCTCTCCCCTCCCCCAAATCTCTGTTTTGCCCACTGCAGAATTTATAGGCTTCGAATAACCAGGTGTCTCCATTGAAAAGAAGGAAAAGGAAGTGCTATTCCTGACCTTGTTATTTTGAAATCTGGCCTTAAGCAACACTGCATCTCTCTGCGATTCACTTTCTATAGTGGTCAAATGTGAGAAATTTCTTTGCTAGTCTGTAACAAGTGCTGTTAAGAAGAGTTAAAGAAACAAAGAATTTGAGAATGTTTAGTAAAAGTAAGCCCCTCTCAGAACCCAAGGGTACCTGTGACCCTGCAGGCTTCTAAAATAGAACAACGTTCATCGCTCACCTGAAGACGAAAATTTTTTTTCTCTGAGGGAAAAAAATATATGGACTTGCCCCAGCCCTGCTTCCTTCTGCACCTTGGCCCCTTGGAGGTCCACCGACTGCTGCATGGGAGTTCTGTGTGAACCTGCAAGGGACACACCCATGTGCCTGCTTCCTTTCTGCCTTTGATGCTCTAGTGACCCTCTTGGAGGAGGCGGAATGGGTCGGTCTGGTGAATATTATTAACATACACATCACATGCTGTGCCCCGGGCCCCCAGTGCTGCAGCACCTTTTCTGATTTTCTGATCACTCTTATTTGCTTTTGGACATGCAAATTCTCTTTTTCCTCTCCCTGAGGTTTTTTTATGTTCTTCAACATGCAGGTCAACATGGTGTGGTAGGATTGCAAGTGGTTTTAACATTTCCTTTTTTTTTATTTCACTTTTGTAGTTTTCTTTCAGGCCTTTTATGATTAAAAATACCATTTGAATATTTTGCATAACAAAAATCTGAAGTATCTAATTTGAAACCTGAATCAGGATTAGGAGCCTCTTTCATATGTTCCCATATGTTCACCTCTAGTAATTATTATCTGGGTGTATTATAATAGATTATCTGTCTCACTAAACTGAGATCTTCTGTAATATATAATTCTTCATGTCTGCTATAATCCAATACCCATAATAAGCATTTATTACATGTCAGTTAAATGAATGAATGGGTGAAAAGTAGGTTATATATATATATATATATATATATATATATATATATGGTTAGTTCATTTTAGTTTAGTAAGCAGATATGGGGCAATATGAAATAGCTAATAATTAATTGGATCGGCATTTAAGATAATATGCTACATACAAGTTCTTCGTTTATTTTGTCCTTTTATACTCATTGGAAAGAAACGATAAAAATAAATTTGTCATAATAAAATAAAATTATAATAATTAAATGATGAAAGCTCTTGTAAATTATAATCTTTTAAAAAATAACTTCCCATTTTCTCATTTCTTTTTTGTACCATATAAAGTATTTTCACCTCGAGGTTTATACCTAAACATTAACAGTTATGGTAAAGGCACTGCCTCAACATAAGAACTTAACTCCTAAAATCTAACGGTGACCCTGTGCAATGGATTACCATTGCAGATTATTTCTGTTTGTTCAAACTGAGAGTCAGAAAATTGGGTATCTTGAATGACAATCAGACGCTTCAAACATTCCTGCCATGTGAAAGGATGCTGTGCTCTCTACTGGAAGAATATTTCCTCTGAGGTGGCAGTTAGTGGCATCTGATACAAGTTGGCAAAGATAAGTTTGACTTCATTCATTTGATTCAGCAGGTATTTATTGTATGTCAATTAGTTTATGAGCCTTTGGATATATAAAAGTGAATAAGGCCTTGGCCCTTTCATGGAGGAATTCACAATAAGTTTAGGGAGACAAAACATCACGAAGTGTCTATAAAGAAAAGGTGAAATTTTAATTGGTGGCATACTACAAATATTTATTAGGGGGTGCTCTTTGCTTGACACTGTGCTTAGTGCTAATAAAGTGCTATGGGGACAAGGTCCTGTTGAATCTATTTAACCCTGGCATTGGAGGTGGGCACTGGGGCAGGGCTGTCTTTCCAGGGTACAGTAGATACAATACTTTGGCCACCTGATACTTTTAGGGACCTGTGACATTTTAATTGCTTTTAAAATGAGAAGGAAAACAAGGACCTTTAGGTCAAAGAATATGTTTTAATATGTAATATCTTTATACCAACACAATTGTAAAACATAATTTGTAGTGTTTTTAATGATGAAAATGTCCCACAAAGGACGGAAAACATAAGGCCCAGGAGAGTCATAATGTGGCCCTGGTTGGGAGAAGGCGGAAGCCAGAAGAGGGCAGAGAAGATTCAGAGAGCCTGAGTGGGGCTTGAACTAACAGTAACATTTCACTAGTTAGAGGACAGGAAGGTTTTGCAGGGAGAACGATTAGCCAAAGCCAATGCTCAGACTTGTGAGAGTGTATAGAATGAGATAATTCGGAGATGCATAAGACATGGTCCCCAGATTCAAGGATTTGTTAGTTCAGGAGAGGAAAGCAAATTATGTGAAGGAGCTACATTGTGGTAGGTGTATGCCCATTCCAAGTATGGGCAAGAAGGCACCTGCTCTTGAGTCTCTAAGATTTCTGAGAATAGAAACTGCACAACTAGACAGTTTAAATAAACTGTTTAAATAAGTTTACCATTGTAAAACTCTCAATTTTCTGATCTGTATAATGTATTTCAGTATGGTTTGGAGACCATCTTCAAGCCCTAAACTCTTTAGTTATCAATAATTGTGTATTTATAACTTTTTATTATCCTCCATACACATTTTTAAAGTAATACCCAAGAACATAATATTTCAAAATTATATTTAGAATAACATAACCATTTTGACTCTCAGAAATTAACTTAGCCTTAGATGAATACTCTAGGCCAAATGTGAACTCCTAAGTATATTGCATGAAAATGTTTACTCATAAACCAATAAACTCAAAACCCTATCTCGACTGTAATAACACAATGCATATTGATGAACTCTGTTAAACTGTTTTCAAAATTTTAGATCATAAAGCAAACTTTTATTCTAGTATCTACTGTTGTGTTAATTCCATTCCAGCTTTAACCAATTTCTAAAAGGATATGTTCTCTTTATATTTTCTAAGCCCTGATCTCAGTATTTTTTTCTTTTCTTTCCCTCTTTTATAATGAAGGCAAAACATTATTCACCTAATTTATTTTGAGAGAATAACATTAAGGCTACTTGCATTTTTCTTGTTATTTTAAAAGCTATAGTGAATAGTAGGTGAGCTGATGAATTTAATTTTTCAACTAAGTAAACATGTTCATATTAAATTCTCTGCCATAACTGTAATCAGGCCTTTAATTAGAAAATGAAGGAAATGTAATTCTTAGCATTATGAAGATATATTGGGCTTCTGGTGGTTAACAGATCTAGGGAGATGCAATAACTCCATCAGAATGCCACAGTGTCCGGCTTTATTTCAACTAGAACTTTTGCAAATCTATCTTATTGAGCCTATGGGAAAGCCATTGAAAAAAAAAGGGTGTCCCTTTTAATAGTGCGCCATGACTGTAATCTTCAAAACTGAAAGACATCAGCTTCTCATATGAGAAAGTTGTTGGACTGTTGGATATTGCAATCTATGTTTTCTAAATATGGAGAGAGATCTGGATTTTACAACATTCGTTCCATTTGTTTCATGTATATTTGCAACTCAAATTTTTACAGCAGAGGCAGACAAGGGCATTAGTAAAAAGAGAACTATTCTTTTTGGAATGTTAATTACTGGGTGATTTTGCAAGAATTTTGTCAATCTCTGGATCCCCAAAATAAATGCTATTTATTCACTCAATAATATGTTGTTCTGGCACAATATGCACAATCCATACCCTTAAGAAGTTTATACTCTGATGAGAAAACAAAAGTACAATGGAAACACAAAACGAAGCGACTAATAATACTAAGTCTTATAGTACAAAGGGGAGGCGCTGAACTCAGGCTCTGAAAGCCACTGATGGTTGCCTCGAGTAAGTAAATTTCACCTTGCTGACAGAGTTTTTTTTTGTTGTTGTTTTTTGTGTTGATTAAGAATGGATCTTTGTTCACATAAAGGTGTCAAAAAAGAAAAAAAAATGGGTAAGTTATTCAAAGTAATATGACTAGTTTTATCTATGTCCGAAGTTATGAAATTTTGACTCCATCTATGTATTATTTTCAGATTTGGATAAGCAAATGCACTTTAATGCCATTATTTCTTGTTACCTATATTTACACATATTTACCTGTATTTATAAGTAGGTAACATTTACTTATTTTACATATAGGTAATGTTTACATATGTATGTAAATATCTATGTTTACATATAGGTTGGTAATATAGGTGTATGTGTGTTTCTGTGTGTGTGCATATAAAATAGATAATATCCCATATAGAATATATGTAAAAGAAGAAAGCAAGTACTATTAAACGCATTTTTTTATTTCAGCATATTATGGGGGTACAGATGTTTAGGTTACGTATGTTGCCCTTGCCCCCCTCCTCCCAAGTCTGAACTTCAAGTGTGTCCATCCATTGGATGGCGCGCATTGCACTCTTTGTGTATGCATATACCCGTCCCCTCCTCCTCCCCCCACCCCGGCCTGACATCCAATAAATGTTATTCTTATATGTGCACTTAAGTGTTGATCAGTTAATACCAATTTGATGGTGAGTACATGTGGTGCTTGTTTTTCCATTCTTGGGATACCTCACTTAGTAGAATGCGCTCCAGCGCTTTCCAGGCTACAAGAGGTGCTATATCACCATTGTTTCTTAAAGCTGAATAGTACTCCATGGTATACATATACCACAGTTTATCAATGCACTCATGTATTGATGGACATTTGGGTTGTTTCTACATCTTTGCAATTGTGAATTGTGCTGCTATGGACATTCGGATGCAGGTATCTTTTTCATAGAGCAACTTTTGTTCTTTTGGGTAGATGCCAGTAATGGGATTACTGGATCAAATGGAAGTTCTACTTGTATCTCTTTAAGGTATCTCCATATTGCTTTCCACAGAGGTTGCACTAGTTTACAGTCCCACCAGCAGTGTATGAGTGTTCCTATCTCTCCACATCCATGCCAACATTTATTGTTTTGGGACTTTTTGATAAAGGCCAGTCTCACTGGAGAGAAGTGATATCTCATTGTGGTTTTGATTTGCATTTCCCTGATGATTAGAGATGTTGAGCATTTTTTCATATGTTTTTTGGCCATTATTCCGTCTTCTTTTGAAACACATTTTGAAAATATGCTTCATTATGTTTCCGAAATTTTTTTGCAGCTTTAATTTCATATCAGACCCCCAGTAAAAATATCATTCATCCTATGAATTTCTATTACTGGCTCATTTAGTTGTGATCTCCCTTATTTTTCTCTTCATTGAATTGTTTTAAAACCATATTATATGCAGTATTGCGTCTATTTTATTTACTTCTTCTCTGAACACCATTGTTGGTAGTATTTTTTTTACTTTTCTCTGGTCTAAAAAAATACGTTTTTTTTTACCTACTTGAATTTTCTTTCTATATGGGAGGCTCCTTTCTATCAGCAATATCTGTTGACTTTTGTTCTCAGTTCATTGTGCTCCTGCTTAATAGCTGCTACAGAGACATATGGAAAAAAATCAAGCTGTTTCTTTCCCTTTGTGAAAGGTGTCTAAGGATTAAAATATTGGTATAAACTTTTTATGACTTATTAATTAAATCTATTCTTTAGATTTTGGGAAAAGTTACTAGCTCCTCACATTTAATTCCTAATGTAAGGGCAGAAGAGTGAATTAGAGTCAATTTCTTCTCATAATTTTTATTAAAGCGAAATGTGTTAATTAAGGCTCATGAATTGAGCATCTGCCTTCCTATATTATGTTTGACGTGATGGGAATGTAAAAAAAAATTTTTAAGGCTCTATCCTAGTACTAGATGGGCTTGGAGAGTGTAGCTTTGAAACAGATTCACAAGCACAAAATAATTAGCACTATATTAAAACAAAAAGAGACTGAAGCTCAATTGTAAGTTATAGAATGAAGACTATAAATATATACATCCTTTTTTGTGAGTACCAATTATGTATATGTGTGTGTGCATGTGTGTATAAATTATAAGGAAAAATTGATATACCCAGTATCTCACCAAAGCTAGAACTTTGAGAAAAGGTATTTGAAACAGTACGAGTGAACTCATGTAATAAATTAATGAATGTATCTCTAAATTACACAGGATCACTCCTCTAGTGAGACTCCTGATTATTAATTCACATCATTTTATGGATGAATTGTTTGGCTCATTCTTTGAGAATATCATTTTGGCCTATTTTTGTGGTAAACTCAGATAATATATCCAGTTAAATTTGGTGAAATGCGCTTCAGATGTGTTTTAAAACATACGTACTTAAGGAAATTCAAATGATGTCTTGTATTCTCTTGAGTTTTTGTATAATGCTCCTGGTGGTATATTTTGCTTTAAAAAATATTTTCAGTTCTAAAAATCCCTGAAGTACTTCTCTCCTGCAGTGACTGACTTTGTAGGGAAACATTTAGAAAAGCATTTAAATTTAAAAGGTGCAATTTGAAACACATTTTCTTGTGTCAACTTTTGATACTGACCTTTTAAAACATGTAAGCAGGGACTTTTCTCTTTAATTATGTTGCTTCTTTTAAATTAAATCTATTGCAGTTCTTTACAAAATGAGGAAATATTTTGGAATAAGATTTATTTTACTTCTCTTAGATTTTTGGAGTAGAAAATGAATAGGTTTGCAATGAGAATTTAAAATTATTTTTGACACATTTTTCCAACTCTTCACTTAGGGAGTGGAAGACAGAATGCTTTTTCTCCAAATAGCGATTGTATTTGATACAAAAATGCATGTCTCTCTTTCAAGATAAGTTCCCTGTAGTGAATTTGAGTCAGGATTTCACTATAAAGACTTAGAAAGGAAATATGAATCTAATTGGTGGGGCATTCATCAGAAAGAACTGTAGGAGGGGACATTTTTGGAGTTTCTCTACAGTATTGTTATTAAAGGCCTTTTGGTTCCATTCCAATATAAAAGAAAGAACCTCATCATGAGTTAGCATAGCACTCTATTCCTGCATCACTTTGCAGGAATTCCATGAGCAAAGCTATGGAGTACAGATTGAGCATATCCAGGTAAGTTACCGACAGTCCTGAGCATTCGTAGGTATTTGATTACTTGTCTTTGCAATCCCTATTTTGAAGAATTTAAAGAAAAAAAATTCTAAGTAAGACCACAGCTTCTGTGATGTATGAGAAGAAAATGGGACCTGGAATTAGGTACTCAGATCTAAATAGGTGCCAGGTATTTACTTGCTATGCGACCTTGGAGAGGTCATCACATTTTGTAGCTTCAGTTTTTTCTTCTCCATGTATCTTATAGGATGCTGTGAGGGCTCAATGAAATATGGTTTCTGAGGCTTTTACTAATTGTGCTTAAGTATTTTCGATTTTTTCTGTATGTTTCTCTATTATACTGAGTTGTTATATTATTTTAATATTTTAAAATTTTATTGTTAGGTCTTAATTTAATTATTAGTGGGTATTGAGATAAAAGAGGCTGAATTGAGCATTAAACAGTTGGATTTCAATTTTCCCTTTTGTCTGTATGTATCTGTTCTATAAATGTCACTAAATAAGTAGACATAGAAAAATATAAGTAGGAATGAGAGAAAGTAGATGGGATATTAGAGACTTATGTAATTTGTTGAAGAACATACAATTTTTTTAATCCTCTTCTTTCTTATATGACTATTCATAATCTGGAAAAAATAACCCGTCAGCAATTTGCATTTTTTCAAGGTGTTGTGGATTTTTGTTAAAGAGCTTCGTGATTCTTTTGTCCTGTGTTATCGGATAAGGGCATGCACGCTACCGTGTTGCTCTGTTCCATTTCTGGGATCTCTTCTGTCTGGCAAAGAGCGTCTAAAGACGCCTAATTGGTCTCCCTGCTTCCAACTCTGGCCCCCACAGCCGTCTGTTTTAAAAACTGTAGCCAGAGTACTTCTTTAAAAACATAATCCAAATCACTCTTCTGCTCAGACTCAGAAACTTCCAGTGACTTTTCGTCTTGATTCAAGTTAAAGCCAAAAGCTTCAAGGTCCTGCATGATCCGTCTTCCTCGCATCGCTCAAGTCGTCTTCCACCACGTTCCGCTCACTCGGCGTCAGCCAAGCGGCCTCCTCCTTGTTCTTGCCAGCAAGGACAGGTCCACTCCCTGCGAGGGATTTGCACCTGTTCGGCCTTCTCAGCCGTTTCTTCCCAACTTCCACAAAGCTCAACCTGTTTCCTCCTTAAGGTCATCTTAACAACGAGCTTTTTCTGACCATCCTATTTGAAATAGCACCTTCCTCGTGTACTCCAAACCCCATTCTTCTTCCTTTCCCCTTAACTCCACTTGGGATAGGTAGGTACTGTATGTGTTTGTGTCATATTTACCTGTTTATTTGGCCTATGTCTTTCTCACCCATTAGAATCTAAGTGCTATGAGGTTAGGCATTCCTGTCGAGTTGAACAGGGAAATTATTTACTGTTTCTCAGCTTCTATATTTCGACTTATCATATGAATCCAATAAAAAGCTTTAGGGTCAACAAAATGAACCTTTTCCCTCCATAATATGGAATTAGCTGTTTTTAATTTCCAAACACCAGATGATTTCTTTCTGCAATGAGAGAGCAGCCCTTTCTCTTTGAAGAGAGCCCAACAATTCTAATTATCATAATTAATACTCTCTGTGTGTACTGTAACCATATAAACATAGTAACCCTCAGATTTGCCCCATAGAACTGGAGAATCAGAACTTCTTTACTCTTAAAACCTTAAGGGAGCATCTGTCAATAGTCTTGCTTCACACATACCCACTTTCAGTATGAGGGTTTGAATTAGAGTCTAGAACACCAATTTCCTGAGGCAGTTTTCTTTGCAATATATGCAACTTAATGATCCTAAGGAACCAAGCCTGAAGGGATAATATGACCAACAAATAAGCATGACAAAACCTGGAATCCATTAGCTTATTGGCAGGGAAGATGACAAAATAGAGCCCAACAAAGCTATTTTCAACCTCTTTTATTTTCCCTACACCTATAGTTCTGAAACTTAATCATATTGGTTTTTGTTGTAATTGTTCTTATTCTTAACCATTCTGTGTTTCCATATTCTGACGGGAAAAAGAAGGGCACCTTTCAGAGTGCGTCATTCCTACTGTCAGAGGAGGAGACAGAAGTGGCTGACCTGTGGCCCTCAGAGCACAGAACATTGAGTGTTTTCTTAAGGTGATGTGTTCCTTATTTCTGTGAGGTACAGGAGTTATGCCTCATGGTGGATAAGGTTTTCTAGAAATTTCCCATTGTACATAGGAAGGCCTGCAATGTAAACAATGTCTTCTAGGGAGGAAGATTGATATCAAGAGGATAAAAAGTTGTGATGGGGACCTATGTCTGGCTGTCTGTGCTACTGTCTTGAAAGGAGAGATTTAACAGGCTGGGCAGAGCAGTGCTGCTTTTTCTGGATCATTTAGACAGGTTCTGATTCACATGTATTACATGGAGACTATGACTATATATATACTTTTTCATTCTCTTGGGATCTGATAATGTTTGGGTGGATTGTGTGATTAATTAAGTGCAGATGGCTTTGTGCTTGTACAAGAATTTTACATTGTTAGGGGGAAATTGAATAGATAAAGTAAAAATAGACTTCATTGCGGTTTTGCTAAGGACAAATTAAATGATTCATCTTCAGATTGTCTATCCCTGCTATTAATTTGATGGAGGTGTTATGTTATGATAGTTTCTTGAATAACTAAGTTAAAATTGCTTATAAAATTATTTGTTTAGTGAATTTTGCTCAAATCACTTTTAGTGTGTAGAACTTTTCTCTAGTAAGGTATGGTAAACAAATGTCTGTAATTGGGCTTGACCAAAGAGCTCACCCTTATTTGAAAAGTCATTCCCATAGAAAATTATTTCAAAGACCTTTGGGAGAGGATGAGGATGAATATGGGTAATGGGACCTCTTCTGTTTTCAAGAAAGGTAGTCTTATCATAAACAAGTTCCGAGTAAATCCTGCTTTAAAGAATGTCATGCAGATAGGAAATAATGCCGTCTTTTTAAAGGGTGCTCTAAATATGTTAACAGAGTCTTGAATTCTCATAAAATCATTGACCAGAACAATTAAAATAGTGGAAGTGCTAATAGGTCAAGATTTAACATGGAAAATAATACTCTTGAACATTTTTCAATTTGCAATTTTAAGTAGCTTGATAATAGGAGCACTCCTTTGTTATTAAAAAAAAAAAAAAGCACAGGATGCAGAAAAACAGAGAGAAAATAATATGAACACTTTTAAAACAGGCCGAAAGTGGTAAAAGAAATAATAAAATAAAATAGATGTGTGTGTGTGTGTGTATGTGTGTGTGTGTGTGTGTGTGTGTGTGTGTGTGTGTGTGTGTGTGGGAGAGAGAGAGAGAGAGAGAGAATGTCTCTATGTATAAAAAGCCAGCCCCAGAAGGGCTGTAAGTCCCTATTTTATCTTTGTTTTCACACTTTTGACTCAGGCATTTCTAAAAAAATGAATGCAGTTCTTTTTGCCACCCTCTAGGAATTGTAAAAAGTGACACATTAATCTGAATGATTCTTTATATTTGTTTAAGTTTGACCGCCGCAAAAAGATTTGACAAGAAGTACTATATTCGACTAGTTCTTGCCTATGAAGAACCATATGGGTGAAAGTAGTGAAAGATGATAAGTCATATTTAAATGGATTTAAAAATAGTAATGCATTATTCTGATGAGAAACTGAGCATGTTACTGTGACAAACAGAAAACTTATATTAAGTCAACAATGCTAGCTTTTTCTTTAAGGAATAAAGAAGTTTTGAGAATATACAGGTTACAGCCAACACATCTTATATAAAAATGACTATCAAACTATAAAAATACAGTTTATCTAGGAGAAAATGAGGCAGGGGACACATTTTCATAGAAATGTTAACATTTTAATGTGTTAAATATGACCTGCTCATTATTTATCACATTTGCAAAAACACAACAGACTACAGGAATTTACTGGAGATGACACATGAGGAAAATGCAATATTATAAACATGCATTACAGGGAAGAAAATGGGGGGTCCGCATTGCATTTTTCAGGGTATTTTAAGCACAGTTTCCCACCACTACTGTTTTTATAACTGAATTTTTTTCTATGCCTCGTTTGAAAAAATGAGACCAATGCCTTAAATTTTGATACTGGAGTGTTGTTATCACAATTTATAACATTTCTTGAATACTTAATGTCAATCACTTGTGCTAAGGACTTATCAATTGCCACAATGAGTCTGTGAGATTGGTACTGTTATTTGACCCATTTTACAGATGAGGGATCTGAGGCTTGGGAAGGTTAAGTAACACTCTGTTTTTATGGCCAGGAAGTGACAGAACTGGGTTCAAGCACAGCTCTGTCTCAAGTCTTTACTACCCAGTCTATATCCCTTCTGCAAATTCTGGGACATCGCCTAAAAAGTGATTTCTTCATATTGTCAGCCAAGAGCTGGTTCAAAATAAGTCACATCCATTTTCTTGTATTTTGGAGGTTCCACAAGAACAAATATCACTCAGAGGAAAGAGGTTGGCCCAGTTTAGGCATTGAAAAAAAAGATGTGGAATTCCACAGTTGACTCACGATATTTAGTGTGCCTCTAGCTTGGAACAGTGTCCAGAAAAGTGCAAATAAGGCTAAACTGCTTCTGAAATAAACTGAGTGACTGTGGCCTTCTCAAATTCTATCTAATTCAGATGCTGGGCATAGCCCTGTTCACTTACAATCTCCCACCCCTCAAGCTGGCATGAGACAGGTACAAGGGAGCATTCCTCTTGCTGCAAATGTACTTATCTTCCTGAGCTTAAACAAAGAGATAGCCTCACTTCTTCACAGAGTTCCTTCATAATCTCCAGTGATAAATGGCCCTTTTTCATGGAGCCCCAGGATTTCCTGTGCTCTGGCTGCTGTGTGCATGACAGTCGAATTGCCAGAATTTGAAACTTTTTATTTAAACTCAAACCCATCCTTCTGCATACGATTTTATTGTGTCTAGGAATATTCAGTTGAAATGGCTTCCGCATACTGATGTAACAAGAATAGAAACAGTGGGAAGGATAAAATGTGTATCCCAGAGGCACTATTCAGAACCTTCTGAGCTATGTTCCTCGATGTTCAGTTTTTATTAACGGTTAAATTAAGAGTGAGATAAATTGAGTTAAGCGTAGAAGCATAGTAAGTGGTGATCACAAAGGATCAGTATCTCAGATACTGGATGATAGTATAGACAGAGTAAGTTCTTAAAGGGCAGTCCTGTAACCCAAGCATTTCCTTTCTCTTCCAGGCATGATTAATTAAACTCCTTGATAGTGAGGTCATGAGTGTGCCCTCCCACCCTAAACAAACTCATTTTCAAAGCGTGCCTGCTTTCACATTTATTTGCAGGCATCTTCTGTTATTTAATTTCATTTTTACTCTAAATAATGAGTAAATTTGAAGCCTTGCATAACAGAGGGCTGGATGCTATAAATGTTTTACAGCGCAGGCCAGTGAATGCTTGGTTTGGAATGCCGCACGCCACATCCAGAAACCTTTTCTCATTGTTGCGTTGCATTAAACAGCCACAGCCTGGCACAGACTAACAGTGGGCTGTGTAAAAGGTCAGCTGTTATGTTTTCATCTTTTGTTTGTGTTATTATTTTTTTGGCTGTTAAATGGTACTGTAAGCATTAAATAGCTACTTTGCATTCCTATGGAGATATTGTGTGCATTTTTATGAATCTGTCATGGTTACTTATTTTGTGCTTCTACCTCTTTATATTAAAAATTTATATTTTTTACTTAGACATTTAAAGTATTGGGCTTTTAATCATTGGTGCTTCTTGTGGTGATTACACAAGCAGGACTTCCCTTTCTTACAGAATGCAGCTGTGGGGAGCGCTGGTGAACAGAGGATAATTTATACAAGGTCCTAAGACCTAGGTATTATTCCTGGACTACCTCGCTGTTTTCTAGAGAAACTATTTGACTCTCAGTCTACTCGTGATAACAGAAACCTTTAGAAATAGTGCATAGAATTAATTCTCTTTTAAAAGCAACAGGATTCTTCTCTTCATTTGCAGGGTTTTGCATTGTGTATGTAAATAAGAAGAAAAAAAGTGTGCATTATATAATGAAGATAAAAGTCTTAGAGTCAGGATATAGTAGCAGAAGACAATGCAGGCATCACCAGCAATGAGCTTTGGACAGGTGTTCATAGAGGGAAGAGTTTGGTTACTGTGTATGATATTTACAATAAATAAAACATGGGTATTGTCTTAGGCAAGCTTTTGGCACAATTTTATTTCACAGATTTGATAATATGGTTGACTTAATCACCTTCAATTGCTAAAATTATGGAGGCATGATTTGTTTTTTCTGATCTCTTTTTGCTGTTGTTATCTCCTTATCCCTTTCACTCTGATGCTTCTGTCCTTTGGTATTTCTCATAGTTTGATGTGCAGTGGTAATGGTTCTATTAGCGGTGGCAAATCTGCTGAGCTTGCTTTTCCAGGGAGCATGTCGTCACCAGTACTTTTTTTGCAGTTCCTTATTAGTACGTGCCCTTTACTGACTCTGCAGGAGCCATCACCCAGAATTAAACATTTCCTGCTAGACCTGTCCTTACTCTGTGCAAAATGATTATAGTCCATTATGCCATCTCCTTCCTGACAGCCAGATACTGCTGAGATTACAATAAAGTCCCTGCAACTTTAAATATGATGCTACCTGGGTGTATGGGGGGCTTTGATAACAAGAACCATTTGAAGAAATGCCTCTCAGGGAATGGAATATGATAGATAGAGTCTCCTTGAATTCATATTATGGAAATACCTGGTTCTTATTAGATTGAGAATATCAGGAGCTAGAATCTTGCAGGTTAGATTAGTTGAAAATCTAACACACTTAAATTATACCAGAACAGGATAGGCTAACTCAGCATAGGTCCGAGAATGCTGCCTCTGCAGAACAAAAAGCACCCAACCAAAAATGAGAATTTATAGTTTTTCTAATTTTAGAGTTATCATTTACATTTCACTCCTAAAGTGCTCTTTTTTTTTTTTTCTTGTTTTGCTCAGCAAAAGCAGTTTCCTTTTATTCTTCAGCAAATTTGGAATAAAGAACCCAGAATCTGGAGAGGCCAATAAGTTAGGAGGACTTCAGAGAAATATAAGGCATAGCAAGGACAGAGTCCCTCTTGATGGCTGTCTGATAGTCTGTCGTTGAAGTGGGATTTCTTTTTCTTTCTTCACTCATATGCATTCTTCTCTCGCCATCTTCTGGGAAGTCTTTCTCTTTTAGCTCTTCTTCACAAAGCCTACATTATCTTTTTTGTAGACATTGCCCACCAAGGATAGCCTGTGCGTTCACTTTCCATTCCAAAATTTTTAAAAATAAAAGCTCTGAAATGTGACTTAATGTTCTCCTGGGAAACTTCAGATTTGTGGTTGCAGTATTTTGCTGAGAGATATTGCAGGCAACTCAAAGACATTTTTTCCTTAAAAATGAATTAATAAAAATATTAAACTACTATGTGTGGATAGTCTAGCTTAACTTTGCAATTAAAAGATGAATCTCCCCAAATGAATCACAACAAGTTAATAGAGATATATCCCAAGAATTATGAAGGATGAAAGAGTGAGATATTGCCTTGGCTTGGAGTAGTGGTCAATGCCAGAGGGGAGAGAGTATTTGAGTATGACCAACAGTATAAGTTTTTCCAGTAGGAAAAAATACAGGCCCAGTTTTAGAAATGGAAACATGATTTGGGATTGAGTATTCTGTTGTGGCTGAGGAAACAGAAGCAAAAGGCAGAATGTTGGGGATGACAGGTAGCTTGGGGTTATCTGAATACCACGAACAGGTGTTTCAAATTCATTCTGTATGAAATGAAAGTCATCAACAATTTATAAAGAATAATTATTCGAGATTCGTGTTATAGGAAGGTAAATCTGGCAGTAGATGTGTTGGGAAGACAAAATTAAGTGGCAAAGAGACTGGAATAGGGCTTAGGAGACAGATGATGGGTACCCCAAAAATCAAGTGGCAGTGATGAAAGAGGGACAAGGAGAGATTTACAAGGCACACGCAAAGTTGAATGGGTAGGGTTTGGTGGATGTTTTGTGTTTATGAGGGCAAACCCATAAAGGTTATCCTAAGGTTTCTATTTTAGACAATGGAGTAGAAGGTGCTGCTGATACCTGAGATGAAGAGTACCACATGAGATGCCAGGTAATATCACCATTGTATTCCTTCTTCCCTCCACTGTGTCAGCATTGTTGAATCATATCTGAGTTTATGGGCAAGGCATATTATTTACGTGATCCGCTTTTCAGTGTCAACTTTGAAAACCTGTAGTATGAACCAAAAGATTATCAATGACAATGTGTTTTGGTGTAATGTAGTACCATTTCTAATTTACACTTTACAGAAATGTTTTTATATAGCTAAACTTTCAGCATGTTTCTCCTTTTCTGCTGTTATTTCTCATCCCTTAGTGTATTGCCCATGAACCTTTAGGAATCCTAAGATAGATCAATGCCACATTAAAATTTAAGGAACTGCTTCATCAAAACCACATGCTTCATTTCCTGAGGATTGTTAGCAAGCCAGAGAAAAGAAAACATGTCAGAAATCTGTATTGCTGTTATTGGTGCTTGGTGCTTAACTGCTGCTTGACCATGGTGGTCCTGAATAGCTGCCCTTCCATGAAAGCATGAGAATGCCAGTGGCCCTGACAAGGAAAGGGTGGAAACTTCACCCAGGACTTTTGAGAAAAGGCAATAGTGGTTTAAGTGCTTAAGTTCTTGGATCATTCCTAGCATATCAAAAGATATTAATGTGCTTTTGTATGGCTATTTTTTCCCCTTGTTTTAAAATTCTATAATGGCAGGTCAGACTAGGCCAAGCACTGACGGGCTTTTTAAATTAATGTTTAATAAGATGGGGTGGCTGCCAGTACCTTAAAAGAATAGCGAACATAACTTGGATAAATGTAGCATTTACTTCAAATTTGGCTTCTGGCTTGTATCTGTTAGGAAAGCTGCTCCTTTCCTCCACTTTCTGTCCTTTCTTCTTTTCTCTCTTTCTCCATCCCTTCTCCCTTCTTTATTTCCTTCCACCCCTTCAAACATTATTGCCACAAATTCCTCATTCATGCCCCAAAGAAGGCTTCATTCTTAGCTGACCATTCTTTAAAACCCAATGGCAAATCTTAAGTTCTACTCCATATGATAACCTCATGAAAGCCATGGCGACACTATCATTTATTTATTTTAAGGATCTATATCGAGTTTAGAATCATAAATATTTATCACAAATTTTGTGAAAGAGAAGCAGGGCTGATAGAAAGTCAGTGTTTTGTACCATATCTAGGTTAGGATTCTTTAGGAGAAGGATTATATATATAAATAAAATAAATGCACTGTACATTAAGACAAACTTGGAACAATGCCTTATAGGAATAAACATATGCTTTTAAAAAGTGCATCACAGTAATACAGATTGTCAATAATCCATCCTCAGTCCAACTGAGCCACTAGCATATCTAATATATTAGAAACCATTCTGGAGCTTATTCCTGGCATGCTACACTTTAGGCAATATTGACCTGTAGCATAACCCTCGGAAATAAGAAGCAGAAAGATTTTTGTTTTGAAGCTTCATGCAGAAGTGGGTGTGCTCCATCCAAGAACATCTAGAGATTTTCAAATGTTGCAGATCATGCCATTTACAAGAAGCTGTCAACTGAGAAGTCTTAGAGGTGTTCTTATTTGTCTACTGATTACTCTCAGGGAATTCTTTCTTTATCTTTTTTTTTTTTTAATTTTTCACTTGACTTCTCCGTGCTACTCTAGAGTTTTTCTTATGCTTACTGCCTTTTACAGTCAATGTGTATATAAACATGAAAGTATGTTCTTGCGTTAGTATTAGGAAAATTAAAAAAATAAAGAAAATCTGCATATTCAACCTGAATAATGTTATAGTGAACTTCATTTATATGTTTATTGGTTTTTAATTTATGCCTCACTTCCTTGTAGAAAGGCTGCAAAGCAATTTACAGGCTTGCTGTATGGTGCTTACTCTGTGCCGAATTTTGTTTTAATTCATTCTTCCTACACATTTATTAAATAGATACTGGGATTCCCATTTGAAAGCTAAGGCAACTGAGGATCATAAAGGTTAAGTAACTTTTTCCAGAACTCACAGCTATTACCACTCACAGTGGCAGAGCTGGGCCACACACCCAAATCCCTGTCTGTAAAGAATGTAGTACTCATTTTTCAAAAAGTGCAAAAATATACACACATGACTATCAGGGTATTTTTTAGGAATAGTTTTCAGAATGGTTAAGTGCAGAAAGAGTGGCTGCTGAACAAGTATCTGGGTATCATCTACCCAGAAATAAAAAATAAAAGGATAATTAAACTAAATGGATATTTGTGTCTTTAAGCATAAAATATTCAGTGCATATCTGTTAAATTTTTAAAGTTAAAACGTTATCGCTTACATTATACCTGCAAGGCCATCAATCTATATACACAGTCATGTATGTAGTGCATATCTGCTGTGTATAGATCAGTTAAGAGAGTACCCTGTAGGAGATGACTATGGGCAGAATGCGGTTTTTATTCTCAAAGAAGCCTACAGTCTAGTATGTGTATAGATATCTATTCTGGAAAACTTCTTGGAAGATGTGTCTAGGATCAAGTTGTTGAAGACGCAGTCCATACACATCTTTGCAAAGCGGCTAAGCCTAGTTGTTAAAAATGGTTAAAAATGTTAAGTTTCGTAGTCACATTGTATTTAAGAAGTCCAGCAACATCATTTTTTAGCTGTGGGCCCTGGGGAATTACTTAATGCACTTCTGCTTCCATTGCCTCATCTATAAAATTAGGATAAACCATACAACCTGTTTCATATGATTGTTTGACAAACATTTACGGTATCACTTAGTATGTGCTGCTCAATGTCCTAAGCACTTTACGAATAAGTCATTGAATATGCAGAACTGGATTGGTCCTATTATTGATGGTTGTGAGAGGATGAAACAGGTGATGTATATAAAGTGTTTAAAGCAAGGGTTGGCACATAGTAAGTATTCAATAAATGTTAGGTCAAAGAATTATCCTTAGCAAAGAAGGAAGAAAAGATATTGCAAGCAGAGGAAATGTCATATACGTAAGCAACAGAAACAAGAGTAAGTGTATAATATATAGTTGCTGAAGTCCCAATCGCGAATTTGATTCTGGTAAACACTGAAGAAAAACTCTCAACTGGAATGTGGCACAAAGCGCTTCTAAATTTCCAATGTCGACATATGAGATGTGCCCAGCTATTCACATTTTAGTGGTTTAAAAGCAGTGCCAATGATCTTATTAATATTTTTCTCCTCAGTTAAGTGGGCAATCTACCTTATAAGAATGCATGTGTTCATTGTGGAGTCTTATACTGATATGACAAAAAAAAAAAAAAACATAATGAAAAACTGTGGTTTCTAAACATGCATGTTTTTCTGAATTGACTTTTATTGGGGGAAAAAAAGGTTGATTTCTATAGTTCCAAGATGATTATTCTCTGGTTACAGTGACTCTTTTAAGAGCTTCTCAGTTTTTTCTACCCACAATATATGCATTATTATCACGCATTTGTAAAACTATGGCTGCTCAAGATATTTTCTAGTTTGTCATTCACAAGGTTCTATGTACAGTGTGCCTTTACTTTGACCCTGAGGGTTTTTTTTGTTAAACCATAGATATTAATAGCGACATTTAATCAATATATTTCTTACTCGTTTGTAATTGTCATTTGACTGTGTTTTATAAAAGCTTCTAATGGTCCCTAAGCCTTGTGAGCTCTTTTTGAATGTGGCTGCAGGACATGTTTTCCTTAGAGTAAACCAGCCTGGAGAAGAAGGTTTATGCCTGAGTTTCATCCAGATCTAACCCATAGACACGTGCAGATGCAAATCTATCTGCACTTCGTTTTGTTACTTCATCTTTTTGAAATGTAGCTGCCATTCTTTTGTGTTTAGTTTTGGAAGGGGAGGGTATTTGAGGAACTAATATTGGAGTTTGCGTGCTGAAAGAGCAAGGACTTTACCCAGGGCCCATATTACAGGCAGGGAGAGGTAATGGTTATAGATGTATAATTCAACATTTCATTCCACAAGCATTAATGAAATACCTAATATGAATTAAATATATATAAATATATGAATATGGAAAATTTTCCCTTTATTGGCCCAGTTATCAAACAAATAGAATTCAGTTTTATGTAATAAATTTAAAAAGCAAATAATATGGATCAGCAGAGAAGTTGAGGGCAGTTTTAGAAATTTCCCCAATTGTAAACAAACTGGAGGGTAAAATCTGTATTAATAAATAAGACTTTGCTCTTCAGAAGCAAAGTGGTTGGTCGATAAGTTATCAATATATCACTATTTAGAAGAAGTATCTTGAGCCCCCAAATGCAACCCTATTTCATGAAGCAATTGTCATAGGTAACTAATTGATGTCCAATAAATACTTCTACAAATGCCAAATCTTAAAAAAATATGCTCAGAACTTAATAGCGGTAAAGGGTAATTCCTCTATTACCATGTGTCCAGATTGAAATCTTACCACATGTCATTATTTTAAAAAGATAAAACTATGACAATGCCATCAATCCTAGCTTTCAATAAATGAGGGGGGAAAAAAGAACCAAATAATTTTCCTGACCCACAGTTTTTAGAAATATGGCTACTGAAATGTAGAAACCTTTATCATCTTATTGCACACAGTTTGCTCTAAAATAGAAGAGGGATAGAAAGGTATTGATGATATAGTGTCATGTGGACCACTTTATGGCCTGCATTCTTTATGATATGGCAGTTGCTCATTGACACCATGTTATTTATTGAATAGCAGAGCAAATAGGCTAGTAAATCTTTGTTGCACATCTACCCAACTTAATCTGCTCTGGTTTTGTGGAGCACTAATTTTTTAAATTTATTTATTCCGCTTCTTTTCATTTTATGCTTTATCAGTCTTTGTTTTATAGCAATCTTTTTTTAATAGACTCTCAGCTTGAGACATTTTAAAATGCACCACGTGTCAAATCCAATCCAACTAAAATACCTAAATGCATGTTATTTAAATTAAATATGAATGCTTTGAAAAGTGTATACTTATAATTGCTTAAAACTATGTTTCCACATTATGTACATTGTAGATTTGAATCTTGTCAATGTATGCAAGAGCCAAAGTTAGTTTAAAAAAAAAAAACATAAAATAAATTATTCACATCACATACGTCTATACATCTGATAGTGTAATTAGCAATCAAAAGTACTACATATGGTGATGTAATAGGGATATTATAATTTTTGTACATCCTGCTATTGATGAATTTAGGCACCACATTTTGCACACTATTTTATTATTTTGGACTAAAAAAAGATAAAAATAAAAGAACATGTTTTGTTATTTTAGTTCCTTTTTTAATCATCCTTCACACTTCTTTTGCTTTCCTTCCGTGTCTGGCTTTCATTTGCGCAGTTTAGATAGGACTTGTTTTTCTTCATTTATCTTTACTCTTTTTCCTGCTCTGTAGTGCTAACACTAGTAATAATAATAGAAATCTTGGACCTCGATCTGGGGGTATTTGGGAGGTCACTGAGGTTACCATCTCTGTTTTTAGTTAACCTTCTAACTGTTCCAGAATGAGAATCACTTATGTTCTTCCCAATATCCCACACATTTTTTGCATTTCTCAAATTATCCTTGATCTCATTATTCTAAAAGTTTCATGGATCATAATGTTAATCACTTTAGCTAAAATATTTTATCTTCAATTCTTATTTCCTCATAGTGCCTTTAATGTTTCAGTGGTTTCTTCTACTTCGACTCATTCACTCTCTCCCTCCACTCAATGTCAGACCCTTCTCTATCAGATATAGTAAAAGCCTCATCCCTTTTAGTAGAGTGAGAGCATTTCATCAAAATAATTTTCTGAAAGTATATATTGCAGACAGGCCACTGTTTAACCGTTCCCCACAAGCAGTCCTGCGCAAGGGCTTAGGTTTTCTTCACCCGTCTTTGCTCTCTGGCACATTCATCTAGTCATCTGTTATGTTTCCATATTCCTTCTAACTGGACAGATTTTATCCCTCACAAGCTTCATCTGTTTATACGGGGACAATTAAAAAGACAAATAAGGAGAGTCATAAGTAGAATTTATTCATATGAAATATATTTCTGCTTTATGCCACCATCTTGAGATCTACTCTTGAAACGAGGTCAGGGATATAGACTTAATTAACCCAAAGAATTGGGTTCAAATCTTAGTCCTGGCTGTGAGTAGCTATGAGACAAAATTCTCACCAGTTAAATGGGTATAACAGCTATGCATAGGGTAATTTATGTTTTAAACTGTATTAGATCACATTTGTAAAGTCCCAAGCACAAATTCCCAGATAAGGTCTTGGATATGGGTATGCCAACAGATTTAACAAACATATTTTCTTCCATCACTTAAATATGTTATGAAACTATTCTTAGCTGATTTATTGCCACAAAATAAAAACAAACAAAAAAGACAGAAGGGCCTCTATGCATTGTGCACACCTTCTCCCATCAGGCTGACTCCAAACCAGGCAGAGACACATTAGGGTCAAACTTAGCTACAGTTTACTCAGCTAATGGTAGGGCGATGCAAGGCCTGCTTTTCATAGTAGCTACGGAAACAAAGTCTCATCTGTAAAATGGACATAAAGCACCTATTTATAGGGCCATCACGGATGAGTGTACAGCCGTCAAGAAAAATTCTTTGTCATGCTCTGCTAGGCAAGTGCTCTTTCCCATAATGAGTTCTGTCTCTAAAATCAAAGTAGTATGGATGGCTCCTGTTTCAGAGGTTTTATAATTTTGATGATTTGTGTTTTTAATATATGACCCTTCATTGATATCTAGCCACAAATGAATCAGTACTTAAACGATTCCCCAAAATGGCACTTTAAAAAAGCACAGTAACTCACACATGACTAAGTGGCATTTGTTAAATTTCTTTTGAAAAAAATCACAAATTTATTCACTCCTAGATGTGAGCTCAGCATCACAAGTTCAGGCAGACTCCTGAGCTTTTTCTTATTATGGATGAATGAAACCTGGTTTTGGCTAGAAAAGGTACAACCTATAATAAAAAAATAGATTCTGTGACTCCACTGTTGAAGAATCTTATCTCACTTATCCATCCACGAGCAACAGGAATGGTAGACACTGGTAGGCAATGGTAGTCTAATTTTTAGGCTCCTGAAGAATCTCTCCCTCCTTTCCTGTTCCCTTCCTTCCTCCCTCCCACCCTGTCTCCCTTCCTTCCTTCTTTCCTTCTTCTTTGTCTTCTTTCTTTCTTTCCCATTATCGAACATACTCTGTGTCCTCTGAAATTATATACCTTGTGAACATTGACAGATTTTTGGTTAATGTGATATTATATTAACTGATAGGAATGAAGCCATTTGCTCTTTCATTGATCAATGTTCAAACAGTGATTAGAAGAAAGCTCTAATGATGAGTGGTTACAAGCCTGGATTCTTGAATCAGAACTTACAATCCATTTCTACCATCACAACTAATGTAGTGCCTATCTCATGGCATTGTTGTCAGGAATAAATGAAATAAAGTGCATATTTACCCACACATGAGTGTGTCTGCATGTACACTCCTGCATGTGCAGGTGCTTAAAGACATTTCTGGCCATTCATTCATTAATTTAAAATAAGAAACTTTGATGGGCCCGCCATCAATGTATGCCTTTGTCTTAGACAATGTATGCATTGTCTAGATACTAGATATACAGATATAAATATGGCTGCAGTTCCTCTCCTCCAGGCAGTCTATGTCTAGTGAGTAAGATGAGTAAATATATTAACCATTAACTAGTGTGACCAAAACAATAATGGAGTAGTTGATCTAGTGCAGTAGAACCGGTATGGAGGGTCAGAATACTCAGTATAGGTCAAGGAACACAGGCTGTTTGCACTTTCTATTACAGTTTCTCTGTAGCAGAAAAGTAGAAGTTTGTTTAGCATCCAGTGTTAAAGCATAGACTGCTGGCTTTAAGCAAGAAGAGCCTGCATTGATGAGGGCATTTATTGGACATTAAGGACAAGGATGTTTGATGCTGAAAAGCATATTTGGAGTGTCTGTGGGGATGTTTGTGTATGCGCATACACACACATATGTATATAAATGTTATGTTACTAATATCTTCCTGACAAATTACCACAAATTGAGCATCTTGAAACATCTCAAATTTATTATCTTACAATTCTGGAGGTCAGAAGTTGGACAGGAGTCTCAGTGGGAAAAAATCCACACGTGAACAGGGTTGCATTTTTTTTTTCTGGGGGCTCTAAGGGAGGATCTATTTTCTTGCATCTTTCAGCTTCCAAAGACAGGCTGTGTTCCTTGGCCCCTCATCCTCTTGCATCTTCAGCAGTGGCTGGTCAAGATGTTTCCACATTGTATCGCTCCAACACTGACTTTCTGCCTCCCTCTTCCTCATTTAAGAGCCCATTGGTCTGCTTGGATAATTCAAGATAATCTCCTATTTTAAAATCAACTGGTTAACATTCTTGATTACAGCTGCAGCCTTAATCCCACCCCCCCTTCACTGAGTAACAGCATATTCATAGGTACAAGGATAAAGACGTGGGCCTCTTGAGGAGGGGAGGTTTTATTCTGGGCAAAGGTGTATATTTTTTTCCAGCTAAGGATTGCTTATTAGGGAGAAAATATAGAAAATAACTAACAAACTGAAAGTACTGTTCATGTGAACATAAGAAAGAAGATTGAATTTCTTAAGAAATTACCCCATTACATACACTGTGTGCCATGTTGAGACAGAAATTATGCAGATGAATGAATGGAAAGTGTCACATAAATGTTGTGTAAAAGGGATGGAAAGAACATTCTGCACATTGCGGGTGAAGGAAAGACAGAAAAATTGTCTCTGTGAAATAAATAAGAGGTGGTGCATTTTGGCGATGGGATCCCAAATCCAGGGTAGATGAGAAGAACATCATTATGAACTTTAGAGTTCATCAGAAATTTAGATATATCCAGCATCTTACAAAAATTGCCATTTTCTTTTATATTTCTTGTGTTCAGTGAATTTGTAAACTCTTTAATAACAATAAGCTAACACTTGCAACACTTACCATGTGTCAGGCAATCTTCTAACTGCTTCACATATTTTGATCATTGATCATTTACTCATTCCTAGGGATGACTTCTTGAGCATTGACCTATGAAGTCACATGGGGCCCTGCACTGAGAAGGACCCCCATTTGGTTTAATGCTTTACCGTCACCATTTTGAAATTCTTAATAATGTTTGAACAATTGTTCTGCTCTTTCATTTTGCAATGGGCCCCATAAATTGTGTAGTTTGTCTTGCTCATTGCAGCAAAGCAGTGCATCAGACACAAGTATTATCAACATTTTGTAGAAAAGGAAACTGAGGCAGAGAACGGTTAACTTGTCAAAGTTACACTGCTGGTGCACAGGAAAGCCAGGATTTGAAGCTGAGGAGCTTTGAACCAATCCACTCTCCTGCTTCTTTGAGATAATGTCTTCTTAAATGTGTCTGCTTCCCAGCTATGACACACCGTCTGGACATGGTTAGCTTTCATTAAGTGCTTCTTGAACTGAATTATGTTTGATGGTCCTTGGTAAAAATGTTCATTTTATTTTTCAATGAATAGAGATGAAAGTAAAACAAAAAAATCCTGAATCTCTTCCAAGACATTTGTTCAACAGAAAAAAAAAAAAAATCAGCTTTTTCCCCTTTGCATAAACATACGTCTCAGGATATTCCCTTCTTTGAGGTATATTTTTTATTATTTATTAGTTAGATTTATGTAGCAAAATTTTTTGGAGAGATCTGATAAAACTACACCAAGCACTATTTCTCCACTGTCCTAATTTATTCTGAAGAAACTTAAAGTTTTTAAACTTTGGAGATGTTTATATATATCCATCAGTAAAATTGCTACAAGAAGTATAATTACATGTATATTCAATAAACTGAGATAAGAAACCATATACAATGATAAATCAGAGGTTGGTAGAAGCCGTTGAGAGAGTCTGTTGGTTGTTACACTGCAAATAAATTTAATATGCATTTTCCAGGATTTTCTATGTGCCACATGCTAGGCAATGTGGGAGAGAATTAGCAATGATTTCATTAGTAGTAATAATAAAAAGCTATCCTTTGGGAGCACAGACTCAGTAGGCTGAGAAATCCAGTCATGCAGAGGTCTCATCAGGGAGAGGTCTGTCGCAAGGACTGGAAAAGATGGCATAGTAGGAGCCCAAGGCCAAGCCTTGGGCATTTTAATATTGGTTCTGCCAATTGATAAGGTGTAACTTTGAGCAGCTCACAGCCATTCTATATATCTGTTACACCATCTGTAAAGTGGGGCTAATAATATCTCTTCTACCTACTTCGCAAGATGATGTAAGTACTAAATGGATCCATGAATATGAATGCATGTTGAAAATTTTTTAAGAAGGGAGGAGGAGGGAGGTATTAAATTAAGGTGTTTTTCTTGCACTAAGTATAGTTCCAAATAAGACGTAGGCAATAAAACCCCAACATGTGAAAAAAGGAAGCCTTATTTAGCATTAAGCACAGCTTCATTATTTTAATCTCTGTTTTACTATCTTCCTCATATAATTCATATCTGGTGATTCTGATAGTTATTGGGCCAAAACAAAGTGATTGAAGATGTTATCAGTGCAAATTTATTTTAATCCTTAATTTACTATGTGATGGAATCCATATTTAGTTGACTTGGGTAGAGAGGACAAAACATGAAGATGTTAGCAGTACCAATTTATCTGACTCATTTCATCACTTTATTAAGCATTTATTATTTATAAGGTATTGCAAGTAATGCAGAGATAAATACGATAAATAAGATGTAGTCTCTGCCTTCACAGAAAGCACATATTTACTAGTGATAATAGGGATAAAATGTGCACCTACAAGACCAAATGTATTAAGTGCTGTAAGAGAATAGCTGCAAGGATTCACAGGAGGAAGTGAGCATATGAAACGGAAAACTATATAAGTAGCAATCTGAATTTTATCTTTGGCAAGAAAAAACACAGTTTAAAATCAAACAGTGAAGAAGAAATAGAACGTGTAGAGAATGGTATTACCATTTTATGGAAATCCCTTAAATTGCTTTAAAAGGAGTAACCAATGCTGCCCAGGAGATTGTATATGTTGGTGAATTTTTTCAGAGCAACATTTACTGTGGTTTATGAAAATTTAAATTTCTCTCCTGAAAGTTTTGGTATGAAGAGTAATAGTTTTGAAGACATGATCAGTAGGTCCAGGAGTAAAATAATGTTAGTACAAAAACCTGGAACCTGGAGGTTATGATAATGAAAAAAAAAAAAAAATCTGGCTCTAGCTGGTTCAGATCATTTCAAGATGGTATTACAATATCTACAAATTTCAAACATGATAGACAAAAATCCCCTGATGAATACACTCATTTACATTATTGTGACCTTGAATGCATGTCAAAGTAACTCATTGTTTAATTTCAGTAGCTGCTGAGTGCCTTAGAGCTCATTATCTCGTTATCGCTGACTCGCTTTAAGCCACACTGGCCAGCACAGGACACTCACAGGAACGCACAGGAGGGCATTCCGGTCTCCTCCTTGAGACACCCGGAAAACATTTAACAGTGTTAACAGAAGCCAGCTTTTGGTTGCCAATGTTTTTGAAAAGAAAGTACCAAATAACTTATACACCATAGTCTAGAGTGGTTTATTATGTAAGAACTGCATCTTTTTTTTTTTTTTTGAATCAACAATTGTATGGTAAGTAGTGTAACAAATATTTCAGAAGCAAATATGCCCCAAAGCACTGGATTAGACCTGTGAAGAAATTATTAAAATTACTCAGGGCCAAAGGCCTTGTTCCTGCTGGCCACCTGCAGTGTGTGGTAATGCCCTTTTAACGTTCTATCCAGGGCCCCGCATGGACTGTCTGACTTGACATTGGACACTACCAAGAGGAGACAAGCATGCAGAGAGAGAATGATTAATGTAAGCCCTTCTGCAACTAGCCAGAGGCTTAAGGAATTCTTTTCTGCAGCATTCCAGAGATAATTGTGTACCATTTTAACTAGGAACGTGTAGTATCATTTGAAAAAAAAAAAAAAATACGGCAAATTGTGACACCCAAGAGGTAGGTGTTATATAAGGAAGGAAATCAAAAACAAAATGGAAAATGGAAAGAAAGTAAGAATATATGTGAATATGTAGAGTTTTTGAAGGAGCATGGGGTTCACTTTATCAGTGTTCATTTCATTTCTTTTTATATTGATAAACTCAAAGGTTTTGTATAATTTCTCCTGTACATTCTGATAAAGTTGCATGAATTCCCTGAAAAGGTAATGTTTTGTAAATTGAAGGTAATATACTTGCCAGCCTAAAAGTCTTATTTTTTTCCCATTTCTACAAATTAATTCTCACTCAATTATTAATATCTCTATAAATGAAACTCTAATATAAGACACTAAACAAAGTGCTTATTTTAAAAATAATTCATTAGAGATATATATATGTAACATTACAGTGTTGTAATCCATTGCTATCTTATATCAGACCAATTCTCTTCCAATTTGGCATCAATAATCCACAAGAGTATCTTAGCTTCCAAAATATTGTAGCCAAATATCCTCTTCGTCATGCTGGGGCTGGGGGATAGGAGAGATAATCGACTTCACTTGTGTACAGAATGCCTGGGTGCTCCATATGGCCTACTTTCCATTGGCAAGTTAGTCCTTAAAATCTTAGGGGATTCTGCTACATATGCATAAGTATTATAAATTAATGTTCTAATGTGCTTTGAGGCCCTTGCTGAATGAATGGCAGGCAAAATGAAAAGAAAAATAAAAACATATTTTTTAAAGAAACCATAGGCATGTGGTTCTCCCCAGGCATTGGAATTAGAAATTTGAAGAGACTTTTTTTTTTTTTTTTCCTTTTTTTAGCTCAATGACTAGATTCTTCCTTTGTTGGAATTAACTCTTGGGAAATATACTTAAATTAGGCATTTTCCTGATACCTTAGCATTTAGAAGTAGCTGTAATCATTCCAGTCAAGCCCATTGCCTCATCCTTAACTTATCACCATTTCTCAAACACATTTTAAAGGTATTTTTTCTTTCCTGTTTTAAATAAAGACAAAATGCATTAAGCCACGTGGAAGTGATCTATCAGAAAGCTCACCTAGAAAAAAACATTCATTTAACAAGCTAGTCGCTGGCTTTGCTAGAGCGGCCCGCGCAGCCCACAGATTCTTTTTCTTTCTTTCTGTTTTTCTTTTCTTTTTCTTTAGTGAAGATTCAGATTTGTTCTCTGTATGCTTTCTGGAACTGGAAAGAATTGTGGATCTTATTTTCTGCTGCAGAACAGTGATTTGTAGGAAAAATAATTCAACCAAGAACAACTAAATACACAAAGTCTAGCATCCAGGTCTTTACCCTCAAATCAGAAGCCAACCTTCCTTACAAATCAATTCATCCACACATTTAAAAATCTAACAGTAATGTGTGGACTTTGGGAAGCAAAGCATTTTCCTCCCTCCGTTCCTTCTTTTCATCCTCTTTTGGGTATTTATTTTCAAGTAACACACTAGTAGACATAGACTGAACAAAATCAAGTAACAATGAAACACTAATATGAAAGGCCATCCTGAATTTATAATATTGTGTCACAAATTAGTAATTATTAAATATACAGTACGTATAATATACCGTATATAGTATATATAGTAATTTATATAATTATATATAATTACTATGTAAAATAATTGTTATATATTGTATTGCAAATAATATATACAATTACTATATATAATATAACCTATTAATAATTACTAAACATTTTGGACCGTAATTATCATTATTCATTATAGAGAGAGTGTAGCATAAAGAAAGAAGAAGAGGGCTTGAAGTAATGCTGACAAGTTCAGTCCTCAAATTTCTTAGGCCCCATTTTCTCATGCGTAAAATTGGGTAACTTTATAGTTTATACAGGTATTGTGTGTAAGCCACAAAATATGCTCAGTATTTGGAACAGCGTCTGGTTCATGGAAATAATAAATGGCAGTGAATATTATTATTTCATATTATGCAAGTTGAGTAGTAATTACTAGTTTCCTTAGCCTTTCCTTAGTGGGGGTCGGGGTAATTTTTATTTTTTGCCATAGAAACTGTGATCAGAGAAATGTAACACTTGCTCAAGGTCACCCAGTAAGTCACTCTTTGTCATTAGGACTTAAGGGTTTTCAGCTTTACTGTCTTATTTCAGTCCATTAGGCCACAAAGTCATCAAAACAAACCAGAAAAGAGCACCATCAAAAGCAAAAGTAATAAAATCAAAGGATCCTGGAGCAGTATTGTAGTAAAGGCCATCTGCTATCTTGGGCCACATTCTCAACCCATTTGAAATGTTATTTGTAAAGCTTTAAAAGGCTTGACTGGAAACCTTCGTGTCTTTTTAAAGATATAGTGCATCTATTGCTGACTCACGCACACTGAATTAAGAACTGTAATATAGATTTTTGAATATACATCAGAGAAATGCCGATACTTTTTGCATTGCCAAAGCCCTTAGGCTTTTGCTGTTGAGCAAGAAGCTTTTTGGTTAGCTAAGCATGTGATCGTTGCTGCAGGCAATGGTGATGGGTTTGTGTGTGTGTGTGTGTGTGTGTGTGCGTAAGTGTGTTTGGCGGAGTAGGGTTAGATGAACAAAAGTATTTTCAACATTGAAATGATAATAAATACTGGTATGCGTATTTCCTCAGTTAATTTTGTTTCAATTTTTATATCCAATGTCCTTACTGCCTGCTAGGATTTCTGTGCCATAATCAGGTGAAAACTAAAAAAAGGCACAAAACTGTTGTCTTGGCATTTCCACTTGACTTTGGTGCCTCGTATTCCTGCCTTGCTGTGTCGGATGTCCTTATTCTTCCCACTTCTTTTCTCATTTGGGCTTGGCAAGAACACCTTAGCTCAGAGCCAGCGTGGTAACCTTAAACTCGCTTACTTAAGCGGCTGATCTCATCTCTTCCTTTATGTGGTTTGCGGGATTTCTCCCCTCTTTGCCTTGTGACTTCCCTCTACCACCTTGTAGCTTCGTCTCTCTCATTGTACTTCCGTTATCGTGTATCCTTTACGGATGAAACAATAAATATTTGCAACCTAAAGCCTTTTCATGTCAGTTGTGGGGGCAGATATTTTTATATGAACAATAATGAGGAAAAAAAATTGATTTCTTCAAGCTTTATAAAGCCCCAATCAAGCAGAGGGCAGATTCTCAAGTTACAGGATTCTACTTGTCCTATTTCTGAGGAGCAGAGCAATTTTTTTTTTTTTTTTTTTTTTTTCAGATATTTTAAGAGATGGCAAAACAGGGAAGCAAACCAAAGTCATCACAAAAGCCTCCCAGTGTAGACCCAGCCATCTGCATATAGTTCACAGAACTCTTCTGTTTATTTATGAGTCGTGGAATGTGTAAAGCCAACTTCTAGCTGTAAAAGGACATACAGTTGCTCTCATGTAATTTCTGTGGCCCTTTTCTATTTTTTGCAAAATCAAGAGTTTGCTTTCTCATATACAGGGAAACACTGCCATGCATAAGGACCCAGTTTTTGGTAATTCAAATTCCTTTGCTAAATCATTTAAAATGACAACTAAAAAATATACTTAAAACATAGGACTATGGGATTTAAATAAATACAATTGATCTCAGATTACACACACACACACACACACACACACACACACATTGAAATACTACACCTGCCAAGAATACTTTAGAATAATTCCAATGTACTCTGTTAACGAAACAAAATTAAATTGAAGACAGAAACATTAATATTCGAGTATAATTTCATACTATTCAAGATAATAATCTTAGATTAAGACAGGCACAAAGAAAGACAATGAAAGACGTCATATATTTTACCTTAAGGCCTCACAATTTGCTTCCTAGTAATATATTTTTCCAGGGGTTTTTAGAGGGAAAATGATTTCTCAAATTTCATCTTGATATAATGAGTTCAAGGAGCTAAATTGTTTAGACATTAAAAAATTAAATGTCTCTGCCATTCTTGTTCTGCAGTTCTGTGCTCCATCTTTTTAGTTAAAAAGAACATTATGTTTTGCAGGCCTGCAACTTCCTTGATATGTTTTAGTTTAATCTATCTAGAGCATTACCCTCCAGACATTCTAAGAAAGTTGTTTTTCTGACGCGATGTGATTTTATGATCTCTTTGAAACATTTTCAGCCTTAAGCACTAAACACAAATAGATGGAAATAGGTGGTAGCTTGAGTGTTTGACCTCTAAATCTGGGTTTGAAGTTACCTTCTTGATTATGTGAAAATATACAGTGATGCATATACCCAGGAATATAAGAATATGAACAAATGTGACACCAGGCCAGGTCAGGATTATCTAATCCTGAGTTGTCTTTGTCTTCTTATAATTCCCAGTGCACCTTGGATAGTGCCTTGGAATAGACAGTGAACATACAAAAACCATGAGGAATGTTTAATATTCCCCTGAGTTGTCTATTGCCAGACAGAAAGTCTTCCCATCTATACATGTAATACACTGACCCTTACGGGAGGCATAAGCAGGTTAATATGTTTCCTTTAATAATGCAGAGTCCGAGGATATGGTTTCATAGAAAGTTGGAGGGAGAAAGACAAAGGCCATTGGTCCCAGGAGTTCGGTGTGAGGACAAGGGGAGAGCTTGGCAAGGGAAACATAATTGACAATAATAAAAACTGGGCCTGGGTCTTTTGCTTGTTCTTTTAGCAACAGATCTAGCTATCTATGTTAGGAAGAGTTGTAAACTTATTGGAAATAATTTCTTTGCTACTTGTAATATTTCCTATGGTGCTTTATATATTGGGTTGAACACCTAGAAATAACTCACCTTTAAGGAGCACCCACATTTATTGGACGCATAGAAACACATAATTAGAATACAGTAAGATCAAGTCCAATAAATGTCCAATCGTCCTTTTCTCTGGGGATCATACTCCTTTTTGTTTTCTATTGATATCATGTTCTTCCATTTTGAAACACTTTTCACATTTGAAATTCGCAGTCTCTTTGTGGAATTTGATTAGTACCTGTCTTCTATACCAGATTTTAAGTTCTTGTGATGGAAGAGACCATGAATATTTATATTCAACATTGTATGTTTAGCACATAAAGGTATCTTAATGAATACTTCCTTAAGTGAATGGATAGATGAATGAATAAATAAATGGAAGCTATATACAATGGAACATGGTTACAGTTAGTATGGAAGATGAGGTTGGGATGTGAGCAGGTGGGGAAGCCAGGTTGTGAAGGATCTGGAACACCATAGGTATTAGCTTATATTCTGTAGGAGGCGATGAAAGAATTGTAGCAGGGATGTGGCACAGTAAGATTTGTGATTTAGCAGACCACTGCGAAGGTTACATGGAGGAAGAGTCATAAGAGGGGTGGCAGCAGGGAGCACATTGGCTAGAGTACCTGTGGTAATTTTTATAGCACTCTGACTTTTTTCATAGTAGTGCTTCTTACTCTCTCTGATATTTGCTGGCTTATTCTGTTATTTTCTAGCAACCCCTGCTTATCCTTCTGCGAGAGAAGAGGGCGTGTCTGTCTTGTTTGATGCTGTAGCCTCAGCCATTGCAACTATAGGCATATAGTGGGGCCTCAATTAATGTTTACTGAATAAATAAATGATTTTTTTTTTTAAGAATTTAAGCATAGTTAGCAGTTTGTAAGTGTCACTTGTGTTATGTATTGTATCTTATTTCTACCAATCTTTTTCCTAGGCATCCACTTCTTTAATCAACATCTCATCTTTTGGGTTTGGAACTTTACATAAAATAGAAATACTTCTTCTAGTTCCAGATGTAGCAATTATTGGCAAAGACTGTCACGTTTTTCTGATTTCTGTTTTCACTTTGTCAGTCTACATGCTATTAAACAGGAGGGAGGCAAACAAGCAAACAAACAAATCTTTCCGAGCTAATTTTAACACATCTAAAGAATGAACTTGCTTTTTTATTCCCTAGATTTTGTTCTTTATAGGTTTGTTGTTCATTTGGGCTGAGATTGCAATTTACCTGTTTATCAGGATTTGAATGGCCTCTTCTTACCAGTACGAGAACCTATTTTTTACAAGGACTTTACTTTTTCTTTAAGACAGAAACTACTTCATTGTGTCCAGGCATTTAAAATTCTTTCAAAATCTCAGGAAGACATCAACCGTGGTGATTTTCCTGGGTCTTAATGGTAAATGAAGAGATAAGTATCCAGGAGCAAATATATGATCTTGACAAGTTCTATCTTTATTAGCAATTATTTGCACTGTATGGTTATCTTATCTTCAATATCCAGGGATTTTCTTAGCTGTAAAGTTGAGAACATCAGTTTATTTACATATGTGGCTCATTTTGAGATCATTGCTACCTGTAGATGGTTCCCAAGGACTGAGTTCTTGTATGTAGTATACCAGAAAGAGTAGAAAGAGTAGAGGCACTCTTTCCACTGTGTTTTACTAAATAAATGCATATGAATTAAGCATGAACAATATGATCTGAAAATTAGGAATTCGAGAAGTATTTTCCTCTGTCTTTTAATGTTACTGAACAAACAGACAAAAACTTAGCTTATTATTGCAAAATTGTCACTAGGAATAAACAAAAAGTATGATTTTTTTTTTAATTTGAAGAGACAGGATCTCACTATGTTGCCTAGGATGGACTCGAACTCCTGGGCTCAAGCCTCCGCAGTAGCTGGTTCTGCAGGTATACACCATCATGCTTAGTTTTCAATTTTTTTTTTTTCTGGTATACTTTACATATCAGAAAATCAGCTTTTGAAATATTTGCTTTTTAATCAATCGTCTGTAAACTCTGTGGATTCCAGGCTAGTATTGACTTTCATAGACTTCCTTTGCCTGCTTTCTATTTTATACCTGGGCTTTTCTAACTTTTCAGAGCACAGTTTTTATGGTCATTTCTAAGTGGGGTGCAGAGTTAAGGTGTTTAGAAAGAAGTTATGGAAATGTATAGCTGTAAATCTCCTTCCCCAAGTCAAGTACTCACATAAACCATATTATTTATATATGTGTGTTTGCATTGTTGTAGATAAAGCCATCTTTGTTCCAAAAAGAATTTGACCATACTTTAATTTTGTATATTAATAAAATAAACAAACTTGTGGGATGATGGCAGTGGGGTATTGGAAAGAGTGCAAATTAATCTGATCACTAAAGTGATCACTGAGGTTCAGTTGTTTTAATTATATTCCACATGGTTAAAATCAGGTGAGCTAGCTATGCCATATCTTTTCAGCATTTAGAAGGGGATAGAGGTGAGAAAAACAACACATGTTCTTAAAAATCTTGTGTATGATTTTGGCCACCAAAGTGCATCTTAGAATGAGAAGGACTTTTTTTTTCTTTTGTAAATTTCCTTCCAACAGCACCAAAACCTCTAATCTTTTGTCATTTCTTTATCAGTGAAGTTCTTCTAAACAGCTTAAATACTTAAATGATTTCCTTTGGAATAGTAATGGTGAAGTATTTGGTGCTCTAATTGTGCTATTAGTTTATCTAAGCTAAAATGCAATCTACTTTCTAAAGGTGAAACACAGTAAGAGCATATCGTTTCTTTTAGCATTTACAGATGCTGTATTTGATAGAAAGAAATATCATCTCATATTTATTTCTGATTTTAGCATGAGATGTTTATTTTGACATGAGAATGTAACTTGGAAAATTTGTAGGAATGTTGGTTAGTATTTGTTCATATGTAATAATTTGTGAAGTTTAAGTTGCTGATCTTTTGGTAAAACCAGACCAACCTTGTGATACGTCTAAATAATATGCAGATGTGTTATGGAATTATACCACTTATATTGTGGTGTGCCTGAAACTTAAAAACACATATTGGTGTAAAGTTACTATGGAATGGGATGATTTGCTGTCTATTCTTATTTGAATACTGTGAAACCAGGAATTGATTGACTCAACACTATGTGAATATAGTACTTAAGAAATACTGAGGCCGGCACGGTGGCTCACGCCTGTAATCCTAGCACTCTAGGAGACTGAGGCGGGCGGATTGAGCTCAGGAGTTCGAAACCAGCCTGAGCAAGAGCGAGACCCCGTGTCTACCAAAAATAGAAAGAAATTAGCTGGACAACTAAAAATATATAGAAAAAATTAGCTGGGCATGGTGGCGCATGCCTGTAGTCCCAGCTACTTGGGAGGCTGAGGCAGAAGGATCGCTTGAGCCCAGGAGTTTGAGGTTACTGTGAGCTAGGCTGACGCCATGGCACTCACTCGAACCCGGGCAAAAGAGTGAGACTCTGTCTCAAAAAAAAAAAAAAAAAAGAAAGAAATACTGAAGTTTTAAAATTAATTTTTGTCTTGGAATTATCTTTTAAATAGTAGTTTAATTAGCATATGTTCTTTTTATTAATATGTTAAAATTTTACTTAGTGGTAGCTACATGGTCTGAATATATCTCTAGCAAGGTTTCTCAACCTCAGCACTACTGACATTTGGGATTAGATAATTCTTGCCGTGGTTTAAATGTGTCAGCAAAGTTCAGTGCAACAGTGTTGAGAAGTGGGACCCTTAAGAATGGATTAAGTCATAGGGCTCTGCCTTTGTGAATGGATTCTCGTCTTCATCTTGCGAGTGGGTTAGTTATCGTGGGAGTACGTTTCTGATAAAAGGATGAGTGTGGCCCCTTTGCTCCCTCTTTCTCCTGCTCGCTTTCCCTTCCACCTTTCACCAGGGGATGACGCAGCAAGAATACCCTCGCCAGTGCTGGCATCTTGATACTGGACTTCCCAGGCTCTGGAACTGTGAGAAATAAATTTGTTTTCTTTATAAAGTATCCAGTGTGGTATTCTGTTATAGCAACACAAAATAGATTAAGACATTTTTTTCTTTGTGGGTGACTGTCCTGTGCGTTATAGGCTATTTAGCAACATCTTTAGTATCTACCTATTTACTAGAATCCAATAGCGCCATCCAAGTTGTGACAATCAAAAATATCTCCAGACATTGTCAAATGTCACCTGAGAGGAAATTGCCCTTGTTGAGAACTATTGTTCTTGCAAATATTATGTGCACAACTATATATTATTGTTGTTCAAAATAAATGTTTTATATATATATGTGTGTGCATGTGTTTAACCTCCCAATACTATATGTGTAGAAAGCAGATCTTTAAAAGACAGGATGCAGAAATTAAAGGAAAACGTTCTCACTTTATTCATAATTTATAATGCTGCCATCTGATTTTTTTGCCTTTACCTCTCTTTTCCGTGTGGTGGATTGACAATGGACAGATGCAGATTTGCACCCTCTTGCTCAAATATGTGTGAGTGAGAATCCACTGTAAGTAGTCTTAGCTTTCTGCATTAAGGGCTGGTTCAAACTAGTTGTGTCGCAGGCCTTCCCTTGTGCTTCACGCCAGAAGGCTTTAGAATAAACATTTGACTGAAATGTCTTTATAGGACTCACCCAGCTGTCCTGCGAAGAAACTGTTGCCCACACCCACGTGCGTTAACGTATGACTTGCCAGAATGTTTGTTTGCCTTCACGTAGACAAAGGCACAATGCAATATGAATAGTATACTGCTAAATTATCACTCCTTTAGCCAACCACGTGAACTTGGAATTTTTCCACACATAACATAGATGATTTAGTGAACCTTTTTTTAAAAAAAAGATGGAAATTATTAGCTGCCATTTGCTGAAAATGGTAATTCTAACTTAATCTTATAGTGGATTTTAATAATGCAAAGTTTTTAAAAATAAAACAGTATGATTTCTTTTTTCATTTTAGAGAATTACATTATATATTTTACCAAGAGCTTTTCAATTTTATCTTATCTCCTTGCTCTTTCCTTTCTCCTACCCTTCCTTTATTACTTTGTTCATATTTTCTACTATTATTGTATCTCTAAACCTAGTAACATATCAATGTGCACTTGGGGTTTAGATTGGCACCAATAAAGGGAGAATATTACTTTAAAACAATTTTCAAGAGAAAAGTGTAAACCTGTTTCTATTTTGCAACTATTAATATATACTTAATGAATTGCCTTGACATACGCCTATTCCCTCTTTAATGAGCAGTACTATTCTTACTCACATATAATGTACATCAAATCAATTGTATCCGAATGGATGAGTCATATACACTAGAAGCACAAGTTTATGCAATTGTGTAATCATATTACCTTCTCTATATCAGCTTCTTTCTAAAATAGTTTTAGTGAGTATAGCGCTGGCAATCTGAAATCTTTACTGGAGCACATGTATTTGCGTGTTATATTTGTACGTGGTTATATTTGTATGCGGTTAACCTTTGACCAGGCAGCAGCCTAAAATATGTTGTAAAAGTTGAATTATTGCATTTAATCTACCGGTTGCTTCAATTAGAAAACAAACATAGCAGAGTCACTATATCATCAGGTGATTCTTTGCCTAATTATATTTTTAACATATGTTTATCACAATGCTGGCATACTGTGGCATATGAAATGGTGATTTTGAGTATTTTTAAAGATTTCTGTAGCAAAGAGCGTTCCTTTCTTTTTCGTTTAGTTTCCTTCTCCTCGCATGAGGACAGATGCAATGAGAGTTGTGTGCCTAAATGAATACATTTACTGTTGACTAAGTTAGTTAGTCTGGCATAAACACAAGACTGCTAACTTTCAGCACAATTGAAAATAAGCGCTGCGGTTCAGAGGTCTTTCTTTTCATAGGCCTGCTAAATCATGCTTAAAGTTCAGTTTGTATTCCAACAGTAGCATTTAAACAGCGTAGTTAAGAATCTCTTAACATTTCCATTTACAACTTCCCTCTCCTTCTAACATTTTCTTTATTGATTTTAGGGTGTTTCATGGTAACAGCTTATCAGTGCTTACAGCCAATGACCTAAGTATGAAATTAAAAATCGTACTATCCTAGCTAGGTGATAAACTGGCCCTGACTGTGGGGCTGTGGAAATACTATTTTCTTTCCTCAAGACCTGTTCTTCTTACTAATTATAAAATGGAAAAGCACACTACTGAGGTTGAGCCCTTTAGAGAAATCACACTTGGTTCTTTATAGATTTAAAAATGAAGATGTTTAAACATTCTTTTGCCTTGTTAATAACACTTACTGGCCTTTAACATGTTCATTCCAACGAAAAACATTCATTTATTTGTAGTTTGGAAATGGAGAAAAATAGCACAGGGATGCCTATTCCTTATGATTTAAATGGCCACATGAATAGCTGCCACCCAAGAGAACATATTTTTGTCTGAAACTCGTTCTTTTGGTGCTTATGTTAATACATCAGGGAAGATTGACACCCACTCCCCATGAACATGCTTGAGGAAATTATAAAACTCTTATAATGAAAAGGCATGTTAGTTCAACTTCTTTATTTTAAAATTGAGGTGACTGCCCCAAGATGACACAGATAACGGCACACTAGCTGCAAGATCACAACATGGATTTCCCAGTTCTCGATACAGGCAGACTCTGACTGCTCTGGGCCTTGGCCCATCTCGTGTTACTGTCAGGCCTCACCCTCTGCCTATTGCATTGCAGGATGGATCTTCAGCAATTTAAAGGAGTCTGTTGTACTAATGGTAGAGACGAACTTGGAAGTCGTTGTGCCGGGGCGTGTGTGTTTATGAATCAGGTTACTATAGATGTACAACTTCTACTTATTTCAGATTAATTAGCCACATGATTTTGTTAGCTTATTTTACTTTTTGGGGTCTCATTTTCTTTGTGTGCAAAATATAAACCTGCTTCTTGTTCTGAGCGATGTAGTTCACTAAATTTAAAGCATTGAGCATTTTCTTCCACTAAGGCCTCCACATTGCCCTCTTCCTCCTCAAGCTCCAAATCCCCTGAGGTCTCTTTTCTTCCTTTGTAGTTCTTTAATTTCTATTCCTGGAATCCAAGGCACAATAGTTTCTCCACTGTCCTTGAGCACAGATGTGTCAGTGTTAGTGTGGCACCTGGTCTATGCTTTCCAGCTTGAGGTCAGAATTCTCTTGAAAGCTGAAATTCTGTGGGGCCCCAATCTTTGTCCATAACATTACTTTGCCTATAGCATAATTTCCTTTATTCTGCAAAAGAACCAGTCTGCTCTGTTTCCTTTGGCGACCGTTTCTCTCCAAGATCCTTTATCTCTTTCATGCCCATGTCTTCTTCATGCAGCTTGAAACTGTCTTTCTCCACAGACACCATCTACTTACCTCTTCTCATAATAATCCTGTTTTGTTACAAGTACAATCAAATTACACCGTTTCTGCTAAGACTTCAACTGAGAAGGTATTCTTGACATATATACATATTATCTGTGGTTGGGGCCAAGGTTATAGTGTATGTTGATGCCTGTGTTAGGTCTTCATGAAAGAAAGGAGAATGGGCTTTTCAGCTACAACTTGATGGCTAAGCACTGAGTCTGCTTTGATATTGATTTTCCTCGCTCTACCTCCGACTTTAATAACTGCTTTTTTTCTTCATTCCTCTGACCAAGCCATAGATTATTTGTGCTAGAAATAGGTTTAGGAATAATTTAGCTTCATTGCATATTGTGTATGAGAAAACTGAGATGCAGATAGCCTAAGTGACTTGCCCTGAATCCATTTAGAATCAAGTCTAGAAACCAGGTTTTTTTATTGGTTTGGTTCTGTTGCTAGAATATCTAGGTCGTCACCTTTTCTAACTACTCACTCTGGCTTTGTAAATGGTTGTTTAAGTAGGTTGCTACCTTTGGCATCCCTGTTTGAAGCATGACCGTTCTCTTTCTAGGCTTCTAATGGACTGGAAGCCTATGTCAGGGTCCTACTCCATGGCTGGACACTTACCACCAGACACTAGCCTGGCCTCGTGCGCACTACCTGCTTACTGCTAGTCTCCAGACCTTGTCTCTCTGGTTGGCTAGCCACCTGGTAATTCTGTGTCGACTCCATGAGGCCTTCTTAGTTTTCTCCCAGTATCACCTGCCACTGTGCTTTGGGCACCAAGTTTCCACTCTTTGACTCCCTGCATTCTCTCCAATGGCTTGCCCAAGAAAAAGATTATGTATGTCTGATTTCCATTCTTTTTTAATCTCTTGTTCTGACTGCTAGAGATATTAAAGGAGGCCAAGGGAAACTTCTCTGGAAATTCTTTGCAAAGTCCTCATAGGGCTGCTTTTGGAAATGTGTAGTCTTGTTTAGGGTGGGGGACATGCTCCTCATGACTTTGCAACTTTCCTTCATCCTCCATGAGGCTGAGAAATTATAACGTGTGTGTGTGTGTGTGTGTGTGTCTGTGTGCGTGTGTGTATATCAAAGTATCACACAAATGATGAAAAAGCCGTGATGTCATTGGAGAGATTACTTTCAGAAGACATTGTGGTATAAGGAGATAAATTTGGCTCTGGAAATCAGACTTACCTGGTTTAGAATCTACTTCCTTCAATTATTAAATATGTGGCCTTGGGAAAAATTATATGTTAAGCGCCAGAGTCAATGCAAACTAAGGTTTACCGAGCTCCTAAATTTACATTTTTCATCCAATGTGACATAAGACATTCTCTGCTTGAGAATGTTTATTTAACATCACTGAAGAAAAGAGTAGAGTGTTCACGGTTTTCTGACTTTAGTGTCAAGCAGGAAAGGCAAATGGGCTTCATCTTACCTGAAGGTAAAAGATTGAAGAGTAAATGATTGGTCAAATTATTTAGTATCTCTGAACTTCAGTTGTTTCAGTTGTAATATGGAGATAAAGATAGTTGTATGGCCAAAATAAGATCATGTCTGTGAAAGAAGCTTTTAGGAAATAGCCTTAATAGAACTCTTATTCTGCCTTCTCATCATCCTAAGAAACTGAGTGGTGTATACTTTTCTTTAAGTATTGGTTATCATTAATTTTTCTTGAAAGTATATTATTAAGATGGTAAACTTGATGGCCAGTGATGCCATATGCATCAGTTTTGGGATATATTTGCTTAAAAATGGTAATTTACTCCTAAAAACTAACATACATATACGTACAAAAATTAGCTCACATATTGTGGCTACATAGAAGTAATAAAACTCAGTGTTTTTCCTCAAAGAAAACATTGTAACCTAGGAGAAGAGATTGTTGATGGAAAGCAGCAGATAAAATATGTGGAAGCTGCCATTTAATGCTCTGTACTATTTTATGTCGTTTGCTTCAACAAAACATCTAAAAATAGTGTTTTCCTACCTAAAAAGGATTGTGACGTAAGCATTTCTATTTCTAGCTGGTAAGCTGAGTGTCTTTGTACCATTTTAATGTTTCATATTTAAGAGATTGTGACAAAACATATAATACGATGCTAAGGCACTAATTACAAAGTTATAGAATCACGTCGAATTCAATGAAGGCCCTTTGTTTATATGTAGATATATACAGATTCATGTACTATGGAATTTAGCAATGTGCCAAAGTCAGGAAAACAAAAGGCAGGGGGCATTAGAGGATAGGGAAATAATTATTCTAGATCTAAGACAGTAGTCCAGGCAATTAATGGCTTCATAGATATGTCAGAGGAGAATGTGTCCTTCAGCAATACTACTTCATCTAATCAGCCAGAATCCTAAACTATCTCTTGAGACTACTTGAAGTAGTCTTGAGTTATTAATATGTTAACCAAAATGGTGGTAGAGTAGAAAAATCTCTTGGTGATCACATCAAACGGCACTACTTGACGTTCTTTATTGAACCATAATGGTCCTTCTGAAAAATCCCTGAAGAAGGAAGGACTTTAAAACTCTGTACTTGAAACTCTTATTTAATAATATTGTGGCCTCAAAATTTCAATCCTTTTTTTTTTTACAGAATTACAGTTACACTGGTCTGGGGTGGGGTGGGGGTTAAGGTTAAACAATTCATAGAAATGGCTGTGGAACTGTAAGAACCAGAACTCAAACTCAGGTCTATCAAGAACCGGGGGAATAAAAAAAAAAAAAAAAAAAAAAAAAAAAGCTCAGTTCGAAAATGTTGATTCAGTGTCACTGAACAGCAGAGAATGTCTTGTCTGTGATCTTAGTGTTTATCGGAGATGGCAAAAAGGTTTCATTCTACCTGCTGCTTCATAAAGATCGATTGGTAATGGCTTTCTGGAGTGCTACCTTGAGAAGGACTTTATGGTAAATCCATGTTATTGGGAAAGTGACATGATTGATTAGAAGGACCTGCCTCGGAATGTGCGGGGGATGGGCACTTTCCTTTCCAGCTTGGAAAGTGAGTAATGCGGGCTACTTTCTAAAAGGAAAAACCAGGCCTTGGAATCAGAGAGACATAAATTTGAATCCTGGTCCATCCCCCTTAACTGTATGACCTTGGGGAAAACTAACTTTACTTAGTGTTAATTTCTTTTCTAAGAAATGCTACCAATGTCCCAGTCTGGTTTGAGGATAAAAGGAATAAAATGTCTAGGAGAGCGTGTGGTGAGTATTAGGAATTTAAGAAATGCTGTTTCACATGCACTTATCATTAACCATGTCTTCTAGGTGCAGCCATAAGAATCTTCTTGCAGTGGGCCTTGGGCCTCCGTTCAGCAATGTCCAACAGGAGAGTTCCAGAAGAGAGTGATAAGTTGAGCTAGAAGCTAGACAGAGGTAGTGCTTTTATGTAGGCAATCCTATTAGCTCCTAGGAGGATGTGTTCAAGTTTTATATATTTTATTTTTTAATCAAATATATTGGAGTCTTCATAAGAGGTTGTATATTTTCTGGAATATGGGAAGTAATTTGAAGCTATGTTTTCTCTCATATTTATTACCCTGCCGCACAGCATGTGTAAGAAGGTATTCAGGTCAGAGATTCAGTGTAAATGATGATATATTTTATTCTTCTATTAGCATCCCTTATTTTTTCTGCTTGCAGTTAAAAGTCACTTTAGATGTAAAAATGTAACTACCAAATCTGCCAGGATTTTTTAAGCCATTGTGTAATCCGAAACCTATTTTCCCTGTGAGTAGATATGGAAGAATGAGCTCCTGAGAGACTAGATTAATCAAATTTAAAAGCAAGCGTAAATTTAAATCAACCATGCAGCCCCACTGTACAGCAATTAACATTTCAAGGTAAAATGAAATGTGATGGTAGTAAATATCAGTGCTATGCAGAATTGGGAACGTTCTGTTTCATGGTATATTTGGGCAGAGAATGGAAATTTGATAGGAAAACCATTATTAACACACTGGCTTTGACATTTCAAGATATAATTCAAACATGATTACAACTTCTATTAAAAAACACTTCTAAAAGAAAAATCTTAATTTATCCACCTCATAGTCTAGGTAATAGTTTCTCAATCTTGGCACTATTGACATTTTGGACTGCATAATTCTTTCTTTAGGGGCTGTCCTGAGCGTCGTGGGATGTTTAGCAACATCCCTGGCCTCTGCACACTAGATGCCAGTAGTAGCTCACCAACTCCCATTGCTGGCATTTAAGACAACCAAAAATATCTCCAGATACTAATCACTGGTTTAAAAATTAAGAGAACTGGGTTACCACCACTCACCAGGCCTACCAGTCCCTAATTTTGTGATTTTTCATGGTTACTTAATCCCCCAGAATATATTTCAACTTAAATATAGGAGGATTTATAGTAGTCTTATTCAGCTCTGAAATTATCTGGTTTGATATTCCTACTACATATATAAAGACAAAAACAATATTTCAGCAACAGAAAGTCCTTGAGGGATGTTCTTTGGGGGTTAAACAGAAAAGATTGTGAAGAAATGAGTTAAAATTGCTCACAGCAAGCAAAACTACCAGAGCCGTGCATATTCTTTATGAATGTCACCCAAGAGTCTGAGTTTTTGCAGTTGTTCTTGGTTTCCACGGAAATTAGTTTGAAAGAATTGTGGAAATGGAAGGGGTGGGTGGAAGGTTATGGGGGCGTGGAATGGTGGCAATATTTCCTAGGAGCATTCAAGAAGTAAAATTTGCCTTCTATGTAATCTTTATAATTTTTTTTGATAAAAAAACTATTTTCAGGCAAAACATGTATTATTTTTATATCTTACTGATCAGGATCTTTGTGGTTCTGAGTTAAGTGACTCACCTAAAATCATGATCTAGCCAGTACCTTGGCTCAAGCTTCTTTTCTTTTCTTCTGCATAAGGAGTGGAGGAAAAGCATTTGCCTTCTGAAGCCAGAAGGCTCCTTGCTCATTTTCAATGTCCACAAAATCTGCTGTTGTGGTATTTCTGAGTCTGCTGACAAGGACAGGAAGCTGCTCGTTGGTGAAACACCTATGCACAGGCAGCATCATCATTGGATAATGGAGATTCTAATTTAATCAGCCCGAGTTAGGGAAAGCACAAAATAAATCGAATCTTTCTAAAGATATTTGATTTGTCATGCTTAGAACAAAACATCCAGGTAGACCTGCTACTTCTTCATGTACGGTTGTGCTTTATTATGTTTGTTCACGCTTGCCCTTTCCTAAGACATCAGTTGCCCACTGCCCCTTTTGCCAGACTATCCGGCATGACTGTGACTAACGCCGGCTGGCCAGTGGGCGCTGTCGCTCTTTGCAGCAAACTCATCCCTCCTTCCTGATGGGAAATCACTTTTATTGGAAGTTATCCTTAATCACCTGTCAAATGAGCCTCTCTTGAAATCTGGCTTCTCTGTAACCTGCTGCTACCACCTTACTGTACTGGCATCAAACAGGGTCATACATCAATACAAGTTAATTTCTTGAAATCTGTAAAATAAGATGATCTTTTGCTCGGTACTATGCAGATTATGTGGGTAAATTTAGTAATATATAGGAGTCAGCACAAGAATAGTCTAATCCTTTCCTTTTTCTTGTTACAAAGCTAGGGGACAGGTAATTTATTATACACTTATTCACCCTGAGTAGGTCAGAACCATGAAATTTGAGAATCCTTCATTTGAGGCTATCAAGTCATTGGGGAGATTAAATCTACATTGCACTTTAATCTGCCGGATGGCCACTGCCATCAGTAAAATGTCGGGTCTGTCGGCATTGTTAATGTAAGGGGCACTGTCCGGGCGATCATCAGCTGAATGCAATGACAAGTCATTTTATTGAAGTACCAAGGAAGAACTTAACCCTCTTGATTTTTTTTTTCCTTGAACCCATTTTCTTGCTTTTGATGGAATGAGGACATTTTTAGAAAATACAGTAACTTCTACGTCAGTTTTAAACAGAGTGTTTCTCACCGTTACACCTAAATTTAGTTCATCTGAGATGTTATGCCCAGAAGAATTAAAGGATTACCAAAAAAGAAAAATAATTTTACAAGATTTAAAGCACTCTATTTTTCTGTCTTGTGCTAAATCATTATTTTTATAGTACTCCTTTGGAGTGTTTACATTTTGCTTCTGAACACAGGCAAGTTCTTCCCCCACCATGTATGTACTAGAGTCGTATTAATCCTTGATATTTCTGGAACTAACTTTTCAGAATAGAACACGTTCTCTTTCCCTTTTAGCCTGAGAATTTAGTAGGTAAGAGAAGAAATACAGATTAAACTTTGAGCTTTTTAAATAATTCAAGATCATAAGATGTTACACAAGCTTTGAACTCAGATATTAAAAACGGAATTTGTATTCGGCAGTTGTCGTATACCAGTATAAGTTTGATCACAAATTTTTCTATTTATAAAATATAAAATCACAATTTCATACATATGTGCATATATAGCCTATTAATGCTGAAGGAAATATGACTGCAGTGAATTGTAATTCATTTTTCAAGTACTTACTATACTGATATATATATTTTAAACCAGCGTAAACCAAAACTATAATTTATTCACTTAAGATTGTAAACAGAGTTCTATAGATGTAGCCTACTACATATACAGGTTTATTGACTTTCAAAATTCACCTTTTTACTGTTAAAAAGAAAAATAGACTTATTCTCTGAAAATCAATCCTGTAATATTTGATTGTGAAATTGTACTTCTAACTCTTTACTTCAAATAATTTTGGAAGGTTTCTTTCTTTTCTTTTCCTCAAATGACTACACTTTGTCAGGCATTTCAATTATCAAGGAACAGCGGTAGTGGTGGTGACTCAGTGTGGAGGTTGAAATAGAGAAGTAATGAAATATATTCTGAAATTAGAAAACAAGGTTAATGGTGATGTTTGAATGAAACCTTTTCAAACCTACTGTCAAAACACAACTTCTTTTCCACTCTTGTTTGAATCTCATGGCAACCTCGCTACCTTGTATAGTGACTTCTCTTCTGGGGCGTGTTTTCTGAATGCCTTTCATTTAATAGGCATATTTTAGAAATCTAATTTCGCTGTCTGTGTCAGATCAGAGATGCTGTGGAAATCTAACCATTTTAGACCGTCTGGATGCTGTTTTCATCAAGTCATTAACATTAGTATTGAGGATGACACAGGGAAGTTATCTCCCTTCACTGAGACCATCTTACTTGTTAAAGACCACAGCCCCTTAACCTTTATAAAGGATGTGGTTTCACCAAGTTAACTTTTTATGTGGAGCTGTTTTCCATTATAATTTCAATTTATGTCTGTCTGCAGTGCTTCCTGCAAATCTTACAAGACCTTTTTGTGTAAAGTAAGCTGAGCTGGATTATGAATAGGTGTTCTGAGGATCTTAGTTTGTTGGCATGTTAGAGTTGGAGGCCCGATTCCTCCTTCTAGAGATGAGGAAACTGAAACTTGGGTTACCCTGCCAAGGAGCATCAATACAATGAGGTCCATTATGAGTATCTTGGCACTTCCTTAAGTGAGCTTTTCCTCTACTCATGCTGACTTTTTGCACCAGTTCTTTGTTAGAAGGATACTTTGGGACCCTGAAAACAGGTAATTTATATTAGCCTTTTTGTTCTGGATCATTTCTCCTTTGTTTACGTTGAATCACAGCACAGATCCCAGCCTTCTGCCTTGTGCCACGATTCATTTGAACTGAACTCTTAACATAAACAATGCGGTTCATTTTGAAAGTATCAGTATTGCTTTTACAAAAATGACACATGCTTTGTGCACACATTCAAAATAATACAGAATCAAGTAAAGGGAAAACTAAAAATAAATAAAAATTATACCAACCACTCAAAACCATAGTTAATATTTTGGTAAACTTATGCCCAATCTTATCTCTGTGCAAAGATTTATTTTTTGATATAAATATGAACTTGAGCCTGCATTGATCATGCAGTAGTACATCACCAGTAATTCCTGAAGTTGCCGTTTCCTATAACAAGGCTAATATAGACCTTTTCCATTTTTACCATTCTGATCTTCCTGGAAAAAAAGGCCCTTTTTCTTTTTTTTAATCTCTATTTTAGCGGAAGCCTTTAATTCACCTTTTCAAGTCTTTTGTTCTTATTTTTATTGGCACAATCATGTCCTTCCTTCTTTTGGTCCTTACTGATTAATAAAATCTCTTTATCTATTTGGCCATTCACCATGATTTTTGCAATATTTTTCTCAGTTTTTTTTTTTTTTTAAATTTTCCAACTTGCTATGTCTTTTTTTGGTTTTGTTTTGGTTTGTTTGATTGTTATGTTTTGCTAGCATAGTTTTTTTTTTCTTTTTAGGGAGAATAAATTTATTATTCTGAACTATGCAAGTAATTAGGTAAATTTATCATTGAAATTATATTCAAAAGTAGGCCTATAGATAAGCATGTTAATAGGATATAATACCACAACTATTTTAGAAACATCTTTCTGCACATGCAAGTAATACTGTTAACCTGTCTCCATGGCAAAAAGAGGGTCTCTTATTAGGCACAAGTGGCAAAAGCCTGAGTATACGTAACCTGGCTAATTAGCTGTTTACTGATTTCCTACCATTGGGTTAGTTTCCCTTGAGCATTTAGTTCTTCATCTTGTTATTGTGCTGAGACTCTGCGTGAACCTTTTTTTTTTTTTTCTTAAGCTTATCTTGTGTGAGAATAGTTTCCAAGCTGAGTATGTTAAATTCCTGTCTTGAATTCTTCCAGCTTTCTGTATGCTATGTTATCACTGAATAGTGGAAATAATGATCATTTGCCTGCAGGAATTCTGCATTGTCTGAAGCATGGTGGCCACAGATGTGTTTGGCCAACAGCATTGCTGGTCTCTAGCTTTCCTATTGAGCCCTGTAGCTTACAGCCGTGATGCTTCCCAGCAAACAACCTTTCTTTCTTTCTTTTCTCTTTTTGTTCTTTACTATTGCTACTCTTGCAGTGTAGTTGTTCATTTTGTTTTTATTATGCTGTAGTGCATTCTCATTTTTAGGATTCTCCATTTGCCTGTCTCAAACTGTTGTTTTCACCCTGGCCTTTTTCCTAGCTAATAAAGACATGAAGTGTCAAAGTGTGATAACCATTCAGCATTTTAAAGATTTTATTGGCTAATTTTGGTTATTAATATAATCAGGAGGTCACACTGACATCAAATGAAGTCAATAAATCTTTCCTAATACTTGTATAGTGCCCTTTCCATGTGTGATGTTTTCAGAACAATAGCTATTAATTTCATTCGCCTGTATGTGCAGCAGAGAGAGCTCTGATTCTTTAGAAGGTAAAATTGTCCCAGCTGGGAAAGGTGATTGGAAGGAAATTAAAAGTCAGCAGGATTTTTCTTTTAGTAGATATAGGAAAGTATAACAACTGAGTAAAGCACATTAAGATGTAAGAGAGAGAAGAAGCTCAACGTTGATACTTCAAACACTTTGTTCGAAGGGAAAACCAGTAAAAGGTAAACTTTTTGTGAAAATGTAACTTAGGCTGGGAATCTTTTAGGTTTCATTGAAGGAGCAATTCTAGAAGTAGTGAAAAATGAGAACCAGAATTTGTTGGAGAATCTAGCATGCATTAGATTCTTTTCGAGTGCAAACATCAAGAAGACATTGGATTCTCAATGCTCTGAGAAGTGGCTCTTTATTCCCATTCTACAGATGGGAAAATCTGAGGTACCAAGAAAGTTAAATTCTTTGCAATGTGTTTACTAAGTAATGGAGCACCAGATCTCTCTCTGGCTTCAAAATCATTAAGCTTTCTCTCTTCAGTGTGGGTCTAGAAAATTCCCCAGAGGGATAAAGGGATTTGGCGAGCTCTCTGATTGTCAAAGCAGATATTATTAAACCAGAAAAAAATCTCCTTGCACTGCTCTGCAGCTGAGGAAGTAGAGCAGAGAGGATATTGGTGGGTGTAAATGAATATGTAGTGTTTTTTTGTATCTTTGTTTTAGTATCACCATATTTTCAAATTGGGAAGTTTAGGTTAAATTCCCCAAATATGGCTCATCTATTCATTGTAATTGTCAACCCAGGTATCATTCCTTACATATTTTTTGAGTCAATGTGAACAAGCACATACTGGTCCCATGTTGTGCTTATCTGACCAGGATCATCTCTTCCCAAGTGATTACCTTCTTGCTCAATCGGCTCCAGGGCCAAAACCAGCATCATCTGCTCTCTTAAACTGTTCAATTTTATTTGAAAATAAAGGTGAATGTACTAAGATTCTATTTTTTTTTGTATTTCAAAATTTAACCTGTACCTCAAGGCTTCTGGAGGAAGGAAAATATCTTAGCGTTGTCATCAAATCTCTAGCATCCAGTGCACCATCATCTGTTTTTGAAATGAATTATTTTAATTCTGTTTATATAGAACACTTTTCTGTATCAAAATCATTTTTACAGTCCTCTTTTGACCTGCATATTTTGCAGTACAGTAAAGATGTTTTGTATCAACCTTTGGACTCCGTGCAAGAAGATCTTACCTACCTGATAATTAAGAAAAGGTGATGGTGGAAGGGGAAGAGAGAGAAAGAGAGAGGGAGGTGTTCATGAGTTTTCTACTGAATCAGTTGTATAATTTGACAGCCCCACCTTATACACTTAACATACTGTTCTTTCTGCGTGAGGATAATGCCTCTAATGACTCAACATCAGCATTATATGATCTCAAGTTGTTGTTCTGGTAGAGGTAATTACTTTTCTCTGATTCACCCCCACTCTCTTGGTTCTGATTCCCTAGTGATATAGTGCATGCAGGTATAATCTGACTGGCTAGGGTGATGGTTATATTCTCTTAACAGTGGATCTGAGCAATTAATGCAGGCATGTTTTTTGTCTACATGTTATAATAATGAAAGCGCTCTCTGTCTCTCTGCATATATATATATATATTTATATATTTATATATATAGTTGAAAAAGCAACAAAATGACAAAGAAATAACTTCTTAATTGTATTCCCTAATTTCTGCTTTGCACCCTTTATTCCATCACCTGTGAATTGAGGGTCTTAGGATAGATGAGTTTGGATTATTCTGAAATTCTAAAATGTATGATTCTGAAATTCAGTGTAGTTAAAGTATTGGATTAATTCTACACCTTAATTCCTCATATAGTGCCATATTATACTTAATATTTTCTTAGGAATCTTTGTTTTTGTTATCATTCTTATTGGGAAAATAAATCCTATCCTCTTACCTTTGGATATATGTGGCATGTCAAATAAGATTAAATGAGTTATCTGTAGTTGATACATTTTTCAATGGTGTAAATTCATATTTTGGTCAGCCAGAAGTGACATCTAAGCTATTTAGATGTAGAATACTTTGTGAGGATTTTATTTGACTTTTTTTTTTCAAAGTTAAATTTCTGATTCACATTGGCCATCATTAGTTTTAAATTATAAGCCATGTATAAATTCTATGCATAGAAAAACATAATTCTTTTTAGGGCACATTAAGGAGTCTGGTATATTAGTAAAGCCAAAAGGGAACATAGAAAAGGCTTCAATATCTTTTAAGCTTTCACTTTGTGGTTGAAGAAACTGAGGTCAAAATCGAAGCTGTATGTCTAGTTAGCTTCCCAAGTCCTCTGAATTCCTGTCCTTGCTTGGTCTTCTGGCTTACCCGTGATGCATATCTTCAAACTGGCAACTAATTAATAATGTGTTGATGATGATTGGAGTATGAGCCCAGTGGAAATTCCTCGTTGTGCCAAAAGCCAAAAATTGTTTGGTGCTCACCAGGAATTTCAGATACAGATGCCAACAGTGTGAAATTTTCTGTAGCTAACATATGTTCTTTATAGTAACCAGAATTGTCAGAATCACGTGATTCTCCCCACAGAAGACTTTATTGTCATTAGGAAACTATATCCACGATGTATAAAATCATACTGAGGACTTGGGGAACCCCTATTAATATATGCAGAGGTTTTCTTTCCAATGTGAAATGTAGAATTGTTGTATAAATTTGTTTCTAAAGTAGTCACTCTTTGAAGTGTATGTATAGTGAGACATCACCGAATTATATTTAAGAATTGATAATATATTTTACCGAGTGTTTTTACAAAGCTATCTTATGTCAATTACAAATACCCTTTTAGGATTTTCTGCCTCTGCTGAATCTTCAGTTGCTGCAGGTTTGAAATACATACACAGGAAAATCTTATTTGTTGCTTTCTTTTCTTGGTAGCTTCTCTCAGCTCAACAACAAAAGGGTCATAAGTGAGATCAGGTGGAGCATCACTTGCTTTGGTCTTTCTTAGTTGAAGTGAAAACATTTGCTCTCCTGACACTCTGATGTCTGCAGCACTACATTATTAAAAGTTTAATATAGTACCATGAGGCCGATTTAGTGTAGCTCTGAATCACATGATTGAAGAGACATAGTTCTTATCATGAGAATTTATTTCCCAAAGTGAAAGGTATAAAATGAATGATTTTCTAATCATATACAAGAGGCAAATGCTAAAGTAAAATAAATTATTTTGTATTTATTAAAACCTGTTAAAGGAGTTATTTTGGCCTAACAGCTTTAATGTTACCGATAAATGTGTCCCTTTTGCAATTTCAAACCATTCTTCAAGGTCATGGCCAGTCTGGGATCAGAGTACCACTAAGGGAAATTGATCTTTTGCCTGGTCGTTATGGAATAACTTCCCCTTGCTCCAAAATACTATGGAGTAAAAAAGGTATTGTATTGGTTTCCTGCCCAGAAAATTATGCCTCATTTCCTGATTATGCAGTTAGCCGTTATCTATTCTATAATCCCAAACCACCGTATGTAGCTGTAATACAGTGGTTCTCAACCGGCGGTGATTTTGCCTCCAGGGAAACATTTGGTGATGTCTGGAGACATTTTGGGTTGCCACACTGAGAGTGGTGCTATTGGCATCTAGTGGATGGAGGGTATGGATGCTGCTAAACATTCTGTAGTGCACAAGCTAGTCTCCTACAACGAAGAATCAAGCTCAAAGTGTCAGCAGTGCTGAGGCTGAGAAACCCTGCTCTGATGTTCACTGCTTTACACATGTCTCACCTCTACCGGCTTGTAAGGTTTTTGTTGGACAAGAACTAGTGTTCTGCCTCCTGAAGTATGTTACAGCATAAAAGCTGTTCTGTAAATATTGAATGTTAAATGACTATCAAATGTAAGTCTGCCTGTGATTGTTAAGTTCTTATACTTCTCCATATACTCATTGGTGAGGTTTGGAAATCATTATTTAAACTTTTGTATTGAAGTTTGGCACACAAAGAATTTGACACACACACACAAACACCCTGCATTTTATTTTGGAATGCTGTGGGTCCTTTCCAACCCCCACCAGAATGAATTTCATAATTGTATATTTTGTACAGAAATATCAACATAAATGTGCTTTCCTGAAGCATACATCTGTTATCAGCGAGGCTGACTCTAACTCAGACATATGCTGGGTGGCAGTAGATAAGTTTGGAATTAGTTGTGATAGGTTATCCATAAAATAGCTAGACTGCATGACAGTAATCAAGAATTCACTGTAATTACTTTAATCTGTAATCGGCTCAACACAGCGCACAGAATACTGGCACAGAATTTTGCAACTAGAGCGGAAGTTGGTTAATTATTCTAAGACCATCACTTTGTTCCTGTATTGATTTTCAATTGTATGACCTTTTCATTCATTTATGTATTTATTCATTCAGTAGAATGTGTTAATTACACTAGCAGCATATTAATTACACTAGACACAAAAAACAATAAAACGTGTCTTCTAACCTCTCAGTACATCCAGGCTCGCAGTGTGAGATAGATATAAACCCCCAATACAATATTAATTCCGTCCCCTCCTTGAGAAAAGAGAAATTATAGACTCAAAGTTAATAAACAGTTATTATGAGAAAATGCTTTTTAATTTTTATGCTAGAAAGAAAAATTACTGGATAACACACACACAGACATGCACACACAAACATACATTCTGTTGTTGCCAAGGGAGCCAGCTTAGTAAACTAATGAAAATAGGGAGGTTTAATTTTTTTCTGGTTCCTAAAACTGTGGGCTATAGATGTTATACTAAATTTAAATGGATGCCAGAACTATTTACTGCACAATAAAGTCAGTCCATAAAATTAGGTGCTTTTGTATTCTGTTTAAATAATTGTCTTACATTGTGAATGAAAAAGTTTGCATTTTCAAACTTCTGCTGAGGAAACTCCTGATGCTGTTTCACTTTCCTGGTTGCTGAGATACTATGGCTCAGTCCAATGTGTAAACACCTCAAAATAAATAAGTGCAAAAAGTTCTCACGAGCTGGATTAGGGGTGAAATCTTATAAAGCAGTGTTTAACATGGATAAGGGGAAATCTTTTAAAAGGCAATATTCAGGTAAAAAGTAAGGAAGATGCACTTCACGAGCAGAATGTATAAAAGGAAACTTTCAGGATTTTCATATAAGTTCAACAAAAGTTAGGACTGAGTGTGGCTTTGACAACATAATGAGCTCACGTGATTTTAGAATGCTTGATTAAAATGACAGCAAGAGGGAAATAGGAGCTGATAGATGGTCCCACACTGGCCAGCTCTGCTAGATGCATTGTGCTTATTTTTAGGCATCTCAAATAGCAAGTATCACAATACACTCAAAAACTAGAATAATTTTTAAGAAGTAGAAAGTCAGGATGGAGAAAGGGCCATATAAAGAAGCATGCCCATTTTAGCAAGGTTTGTTTTAGAGAATATAGGACTTGGGATGTTCATAAGCCTTCATTTAAAACATTTTAAGATTTGAATATTTGTTTGAGAAGAATCAGGTTGCAGTACTCAGGACAGTAATGAGTTACAGAGGAGACACTTTTGATAGGTATTAGAACATTCCAATGGATATTGAAAACTTAGAGGGAGGGAGGACAGTGGGGGCCGGGTGAGGGATAAAAATCTACCTCTTGGGTACAACACACACTATTCTGGTGACTGGTACACTGAAAGCCCTGACATGGTATAATTCATCCATGTGACAAAAAACACTTGTATTCCCTAAATCTATTGAAATGAAAAAAAAAAAAAAAAAAACGCATTCCAATGGGGCATATCCAAAAATGAAATGGGGATCTTAGAAGCAGTGAGTTCCCATCCTTAAGGATTCTTAACAGAGACTGGACTGTCCTTTGCAGACTGTTCATTGAATCTCATGGAGGGAATTTGGGCATCTGAGCAATGGTTGCCACAACCACATTAAATAGCACCTTGCAAACTTAGAAAATGCAAAGAATCCCTGGCATGTAGGCCATGAGATGACAATCGAAGGTAAATAATATTTTCTAAATATTCTTAATTATTTACAATGGCATCATATTTTGAGGAGAATTACCTTGGAAAACCTCATAGGAAAGAACTGATAGAAATGTACATACCTCCTATGTTTCTAACACAGCCAGTATTTTCTCAGGCGATTAACAATTGACTCTTGCGTTAAGTACCCGTGGAAGTAGTTGGCTTACTTGCAGAGGATGTTGTAGGAAAACCACGTGTTATTCGACACCCGAATCATGCTTGGCATGGGGATCCTCACATGCCGAGAGGAAGATTGGAATTAAGATGACTGAAGGAAGAGCAAGTCCATTCTTACCTCTCACTCAGATTTGGGGGGCATATATCCATGGAGTGGAAAATTGGATAAAATCATGTACACGAACTAAGTCTCCCTTTGTCTTTTAGCCTGAACCCAGAAAATTGAATTCCCATATGTAAAATGAACATCATGTGACTCCACTCTCGTCTTTTTAAAGCTCTTACTAGCTGGCAACCGAGCTATTTCTACTCACTTTTACGTGGCTTCTTTCAGTTCCTTCCAATGCCCTCGTTGCTTTACTTGGTAAAATGGATGAAGCTGGTTCTGTATCAAGAAGTTTAACTTTATTTATTTGTATGTTGGTAATGAGGGGAGGTTTGAGAAGTCTTTCACTTATTACTCAACAGGTGTACTAATTACCTAACATATCTACATCGTTTCATTAAATTCTCTAAACTTCCTCAAGAAAGAAGTATTATTATTAACATTGTAAATTGAAGGAAATAGATACCTAGTCGGTTTGTGTAGCTAAGATTGAAACAGAGAAAAACTGTGACGTGTTTGACCCCAAGTCCACGCTCTTTCTGTTATATTAATATACAACTACTTTCCTTGTTTGACGCAGACATTTCTAATAGAGGCGTTTTTGGGCCGATCGCTGTAACGTTAGAGCACATTTCCTCCAGTTTCTAACTTTCCTGTTCAATTTTTCAGGTTGCATTTCTGTGAAATGAAGTGAATGGATATTTTGCTTACACAGCTTTGCTCAGCAATCCTTTGCTTTCTGGTGATGGCCATAAAAGGAGAACGCTTTCCACAAATAGTATCTTGGGCAAAAAAGTATTGTTCCTTTTGATGTGTTTTTATCCTTTCTCTGCAATCCTTACATGGTAAACTGGAGTAAGACAATCTTTTACAGAGAAGCAGGACTTGGAAAGGACAGATGAAGCCCTCCCACAGCCAGTAAAGAAGTTTCTGCGTGTGGCCCTCATTTAATATAGCAGAAAACCTACTGTTTTCATTTTTATTTTATTTTCTTTTTTTTCTCCCAGAACACAGAGCTAGACTTATGTTGGGGTAACAAAAAATAAATATAGCCCTACCGTTCAGTGTGAGGCAAATCTAAGATTCATGGGATAGAAACAGGAAATTTCTTTCCTACGACTGTGCTTGCCACTATCTAGATGGAATTAGAGTTTGTTTGCCCAGGGTGATGAGATCAACTTTGTGTGTCAGCCTGGGCTGTCTGTACAGGTCCACGGTTCAGAGCTCTCTGTGGCTTTCCAGAAACACAAACCACAGATTGAGAATTACTGCTGGTTTGAACTTTTAGCACTGATTTGATTTGGTTATCCCATGTAGAATTAGCCTCTATGTGCTAAGGTAGAAAAAGGTGGGGATGGAGGTGAGGGGCCAACTTAGTATTTCCCAAAGGCCCCCTCGCTTGGAAATTGTTGGATTTTTTTAGAGAATATACTCTAAACAGAGAGACAGTTAATACAATTTGTCATATGCTTTGTGATTATTCTGAACACTCGTTATATACTCCAGGTCCCCTAATAATAAAATAATTGTTTGAAAAAGAGCAACAAAAGCCTCTTTTAATATGATGCATGCATGACATAATAACTTTTGCATTCATACTCTTCACATTCTTCTCGTGAGTCTTATCACCCAAGTTATAAACTCCTCAGGGGAAGAAAGGGCAAGGGTTTAGATGTCCGTGGATCCAGCTGACAGCCTGGCACGGTGCCGTTCATTGTGCACTAGCCCACGGAAGGTTTGGCGATTCCTTGGTATCGCCACTTCCTTGTGAGAAAGGGGGTGACAGACTGAGCAGGGTGATGTGGAATGCGCCTATTTGTCCCTGTCACTCATATGGATCACCTGAGGGAAAATAACATTCATTTTTCAGTCTGATTGTAGGGCTATTTGAAAAAGCTACTTCAATTTTATCGGAGACGATATTCTCATTTTGAGAAACTAACATATAGTTCTACATTAGGATGTGGTTTAAAAATTGTATGGTGTTTTTAATATATGTTAAAATTTATGTCTGTCAATCAAGCAGTGTTTCTGTAAGAGGATGTCACAGAACCTTTACCTAAAAGAGGCTCAAATTCGAAGCACATTAGTTATTAATAGTTATTATCCATCATTACATGTCTTGTAAAATCCATCATTTTCATTACTTTTCAGTAGTCCTGTCAGAAATGTATTCTGACAGAAATAAAAATTTATGCACTACTAACTGAGGTTTCAGTTAATGAAACCAACTGTTATGAATATTCACTTTTTAAAACTACCCTTTCTGGCGAAATTCCTATATACCAGGCATGGTGCTAAGTGTTTTACATACATCACCTCATTTAATCCCTATTATAGTGCTATTTTAAAGATGAAGAAATGGTGATTTAGGTTCATTTGCATGTTAGGATCATACAAAATTGTACAGCTGAAATTCAAGTGGTATGTCAGATTGCAAAACCCCAATTTTAAACATTGCGCTGTTGACTTAAGTTCCTTGCTGGGTTGTCTCTGCCTTTTCCTGAGCACTTACAAGCAGGCATTGTGTATTTTCTGATTTAGATACTTTGACGAGGAATCTTCCGTGCCTTCCATTTTATGATGTTTATTCAAAGACTTCTGTTTGTGTAACGGCGATTCTTTGTGCTTAACGTTTTTCTCTTCTTTTGTGCCGTGTGTACATTTAAACAACAGAACTAAATAATAAACTCTCTGATGGAAAAAAAAAAAATCTATGTTTATGTAAGTGTGACTGATGGAAACCAGGTTCTAGTGTCAAGAATTCTTGATCCCTGGAATAGGCCTGTTGTTTCAGAATCCAAGAAAACAAAAGCAATTTGTTCTTTTACTCAAGAGCACATCCAACTTAAAACTGTCACATTCTAAAGTGTTGCAATGCATCTGCATGGCCATATGCTGACAGATGTGTCTGTATGTAACTCTAGCTTTCTGATGTACAGTGTGACTTCTACTCAAAGATTCTTGTCTTTACTTTTTGAAGTTTTATCTGCAAAAATAGTTCGACCATATGTAAAAGAATTAGTAAAATGAAAATGGGCAAATTAAAAATATACTAAATCAAAAAAATCCTAAGAATGTTACTAACCTTTTTTTTCAGCTAGTGATGGAGAACATGAAAATCTTGGATTCCTTCTGTCAGACAGCGCAGAAATATTGCAAGGTAGTGTGCCAGTTCCAGGGAGGCAGCTAATCCGCTGATCTCACAGCAGCATGCCACTGCAGGAAGATAAATCTGCAGTCATTAGGACTTCATAGAACTAGAAGTTTGTAATCAAGATCAAGGGAAAATTATCAAAAATCAATTAATAAATTATAGTTTAGCCCATGCAAATTCAGAAAATAATCTTCTTGACTGACTTTAAAAATAAAAAAGCAGAAAGAAAAAACATAGAATGTCTCATTTGGAAATTTTTATATTTGTTACCTCATCTTCTTTTATTCAAGACAGGTAAATGTTCTTCCTAACCATAGATAGCCTCTGCTGAGTTGCAGGTTTAAAGACTATCTTTGACAAAGACAGCTCCCTAGATGTGTTATTTCGTCTAGGAAGTGCAAAAATAGCACCAATTGATTTCCCTACTGCAAGCATGGAAAAATCACATTTTGACATCACTTGGAAGCCATTGTTTGCAGAAGGGAGAGCTGTCTGGTGACTCATTTATCCTCACCTCTTTCCTAATGCTTTGCTTCAAGCACAGTTTTGGCCATGCATTAGATTGAACTTCAAGCTGCTTTTCTTTTTTAGATGTCCATATCTAAGTCTTATCACAAGATTTTGTACATCAGGGCACCTGTAAACATCTTCAATGCTACAAATTCTGAGGCTTTACTCATTTTTTTGCTCACTCCTTAGCAGTTGTTTCGATGTTCTCTTGTCAGATATTTTATTTGGATCTTCTGTGAGGGTTGTGCTGATGCCAAGTATTGCTCGAGTTTTAATAAAGGTGTCTGTGAGCTTTACATTTGTGACATCCTTCTCTATTTGTTTTCAAAACTATTTATAGAAGAATCATAATACAGTACCTGTGAGGAATTCAAGTTCTAGAGACAGTGAGAAACTTGATTTTGTATTTAGTAGTTAATGCAATTGTAGCTGATATTGCATAAAAACATTCCAGGGGCTTAACCCAACAGTTTACTGTTCTCTCACATAGGGACCAGTTGGCAGAGGAGGCATAGGGAGGGTAGGGTTTTGTTTCATTCATTTGTTCAGTGGCCAGGCTCCTTCCATCATGTGGCTCCACCACCCATAGAGCTTCTGAGTCATCTACTAGATCCCCTGCTTCCAGCCTTAAGAAGACAGAATGCTTTCACTTTGCCCACTTTGTTTCCACTAATGTTCTGTTGATTGAAGCTAATCACTGGGGCCTGACAAAAGCCAGTCGGAACAGAGAAACATGGTCTCTGGCAGGGCAGCCACTTTCCAATTATAAGTCTACTAAGAAAACCAAAACAAAAAGAAAATAAAGTTTTGATAATCAGCTGGCATTCTTAGCTGCACTCTACAAAAACAATTAACTTATTAATTGTTAAGTGCTTATTAATTATTAAGAGCTATTCTCTACCTTTAAATATCCTAAATGCATTGTATTAGTTTCCTAGGGCTGCCATAAAAAAAAAAAATCGCAAAATGGGTGGCACAAAATAGCAGCAGTTGATGATTTCACAGTTCTGGAAGCCGTAAGTCTGAAATCAAGGTGTCTGCACGGCTGTGATCCCTCTGAGACTCTCGGTAGAACCCTCCCTTGTCTCTTCCTTGCTTCTGGCGGTGCCCCTCAATTCTTGTTATTTCTTGGTTTGCAGCCGCAGCACTCCAATCTCTGTCTTCTTCATCATATAGCATCGTAATCTCTTTGTGACTTTGTATTTACATGGTGTTTTTGTCTTCTTATAGGGACGTTAGTCATATTAGATGAGAGTTCACTCCAGTAATCTCATCTTAACATGATTACATCTGCATAGACTATTTTCAAATAAGGTCACATTCATGGGTACCAGGGGTTAAGACTTCAAAATGTCTTTTGTGGGGGACACAATTCAATCCATAACAGATATATTGGGCTCCTTTTTTTATTCCTTTAGCAATTATTCCCTATTAATAGATTACATACAAAATATAGCAACTATAATCATATCAAGGTTCTTTAATTTCCTCCAAGATGTTGTCTAAGGACAACCTAGACCGGGGATCAGCAAACTTTTTTGTAAAGGTCCAGAAATTAAATAATTTTAGCTTCGTGGGCCATGTAGTTGCTGTCACAATTTATCAACTCTACCATTAGAGCATAAAGACACACATAGATAATAGTCAATGAATGAGCATCACTCTCTTCCAATAAAAGTTTATTGTATTGAATTCCATTTATTTTATTGAATTTGGCCTATGGGCTACAGTATTTGTAGCCCTGTGCTACAGTATGGTCCACCTGAATGTGAACATTGTAAAACGACCCTCAGGATTGGATTCAGACACACATAAATGCAAATTCTGGTCATGATTGAGTAGCTGTGATTTTGAACAGCTTAACCTCTGTGAGTACAAATTCCTCATCAATAAAATGAGAACAATTCCCGTACATCAATGCTTAGCTCATTGTAGGCATTCGTACATAGTTTACATAGCTTTTCCTTTGCAGAAGCAATACAACAAACTGGATGAGAGCAATGCCTCTTTCTGGTGTTTGATCGTGGGCAAGTTCCTTAATATCACTGTGCTTCACTTTTCTCATCATTAAAATAGACATAATAATAGTGCTTACCTTTCTGCTTGCTTATGAGGATTCAGTGAGTTAATACATGTAAGCAATTAGACCATTGGCTGGCACTTAATAAGTGCTCAGTAAATGTTACCTACTCATATTGGCTATTATTGTTATAATTGGCTTCTTTTGTTACTCAGCAAAATGATGATTTATTGAATTTTACTTTTGCTGAATTTATGTCAAGGAGTGAAATAAATGAATACATGATGATTATTAAGGCCTGGGTCTCTTTTTCTGATTTATCAGTTAGATTAAGATGAAAGAATATTTTCTCTTTTATTCGCTATACTATTTCTGCTCAACTAGGGAGAACAATAGCATCCCACTGGTAAAGCAACCACAACCTCCGCCAGCCATACTATGCCTGAAGTCTTTCACCCATGTTACAGTAAGAATTTAAAAGAAAACAAAATTCAATGAATAAATTTAAGTTTTTGAGTCAACTTTGTATATTTATCTATTGTATCTGGAGATTCTGATGTCATTTTAAAATCTTTTCGATTAAACGAATATATAAAATTGAGTAAATTTTGTTCATGTGTAATTGAGAAGTTTTCATGGAGGTATGTTAGAGATAAACCTCTTGGCTACTGTATTTTCCTTGGTTACATTAACTTAATGGTTGCCAGAAACTACCCTTGTTATATTGGAAACAAATATGGAAGAAGATTGATCAGAAGAATTAGATAGTAATCTAGAACTAGAATTAGAGTTATAATTGGAAAATTACTCTACTAATTAAAATACCTAAACTTTTGGTGTTAGTAGCACAAATTCAATTTAGAAATGTATATGTATTTCTAAATAATGAGCAATGCTTGCAGAGAACTAATTATGATGATCATCAAGCTTGTTTCTCAGTTTTTTTAAATTGAGAGGGAACGAGGTCATATTCCTGATTGTTCAATGGATATTTTTGCAGTATATTCATAGGGTCATGAGTTTCAGGTCAAAATTGGGTATTTTTATTTTTTATATGTTGAATATGGCATGTGATATGCCCCATGTTCCTAATACAAATACTACCTGACACTCGTTTGGCTAAATTCAAACCCATGGAAATATGGTTTTGTGGATTTGTTGCTTAATTATATTTTGGACTTTTTATTTATTTTTAGTTAAAGACTGAACAACTTTAATAATATTTGGAAGTCCTCTATAATGTAATTGCTCAGAAAATTCCTGGTCGTTTCAATTTGGCAATTTTAATTTTTAAATAGTGAAACTGGAAAATAGGTAGCATTTTTGTTTACTTCATTTAGAGATATTGTGAATTTATAACTGTCTTTTCCCCCTTTTCTGCTATAACTGTAGACCATTATTTAGCTACTTTGTTCTTGGCCATATTATAGCATTTAGCATTTGCTCTTTGGCTACAGTTGTTGGAGCTTTTTATGTATTTTTATTGTTATTTGTTATTATCATTATTATTTTTTTGCTCTGGCTCCTGAATATATACTATTGCTTTTGCTAGCTCTCTGACCTGGTATATCATACAAATTCTCCCACTTTTACCCTTTTTTTTTTTTTTTTTTGCAGTCCTTATCCAATACCTTTTTTCCCAAATTATAGTATTTTAGAGTTAGACAGGACCTCAGAGACTATTAGTCTGTAGTGGTGCTGTAACTTGCTACCACAAACCTAAACAACAGAAATGTATTATCTCACAGTTCTGGAGGTTAGAAGTCCCAAATCAAGGTGTCTGCAGGGTTGGTTCCTTCCGGAAGGAGCTGTTCCGGGCCTCTCTCCTTGGTTTGTATGATCATCTTCACGTTCACAGGGTGTTCTCCCTGTATGCATATCTCTGTGTCCAAATTTCCTTTTTTTATATGGACACTGGTCCTGTTGGGTTAGGGCCTTCCCTAATGAGCTAGCACACTTTACTTGATTACCGTGCAAAAGGTTCTATCTCCAAATAAGGTCACATTCTGAGGTACTGGGAATTGAGACTTCAACATAGGGATTTTGGGGAGATACAATTCAGTTCATAACAGAGACTGTCTTGAAATCTACCTCTTTTATGTTAGAAATGAATCTCTTAGAGATTCTAAGAGACTAGTTCAAACTTATGCAGTCTATTTGTGTCAAAATCAGAAGAAGAATCCTAAATTTTTCTTACACTTTCCAAAATATTCTGTTACCTCTCTGTTTCTAGATTAGTTTATCAGTGTATTCTACCCAAATAAACTGAAGGCTTTTCAGCCTTTTACTCAGTCTGGTTACGTTTGAATTCATGTGGAAGTGATTTAGGGTCATCTGATTCCATATATGCTCTGCTGGCTCTTAGCTTAAGTTTCCTAGTTAAAGACGTGAATGGTATTAATCCAATTTTCTGTGAACCTTGTGCACATAGTTGCCATTTATTCATTCTGCAAAGTTTATTAAGAAGTTCTAATGCTGCCTAGGCATCAGGCTATTAATTTCAACAGAGTCTGTGAACACTTTCTTCTGTCATGCGAGGTAGGGTGAAAATTAATTTCACTGGTTTTAAGTAGTGTGCTGTTTAACAGTTACATAAGTAGTTTCTGAGGTTGTATTGGTCTCCAAAGAGAATTTGTTAACTCTAACCAAGTATGGCTATACCGCCTCTAAGTACCGACGGTGTTCCTGTGATCTCTGTGAAGAATGAGTCAGTCATGTGAAATCTAAATCAGCACGTTCTCTTCATGTGATCCCTGGACGCTTACGCGTTCATCAGTTAGAGAAGGTAGCAGATTGCAATATGCATTAACATCAACCTATAGTGTTAATGTTCTCATCTTTTATTATCTAGCGAATAGGAAATCTCATCAAAATGGAAATTATTTATAGGCGAAGTTACAGTAAACATATGCCATGTATGTGATATATTAAACATATTTATTTTGGGCTTAATTTACATAGGATGTGAGAACTTAGAACAAATGTTCTTATTATATTACATTTTTATATTCAAGATTCACAAATGTTTTCAAGTAAAAAAATTTTAAATAAATTAATGTTGATAGTAAAAAAGAACAAAAAAGATTTTGCAGATAATAGTATAGATACATTCATTACACTTAACATATTCAGAAGGATACATCATACTATGCATCTGTATTATAATATCACATACAAATTTTAAAGTACGTTTATTAAGAGTTTAGTTCAAAAATATTTTAGACCTCAGAGAACAGGTACTTACTTAGGGACATTACATGGAGATGTGAGTCACTTATCTAAAACACATCATTTGTGATATATTCTGTACCACCCTGATAGGCATTAATGCTTTCTTGTTTTCAGTTTTTTTCCTCCAGACAAAGTCTTTTTAGTAGTGATTGAGGGGCATTATGAAAGTTTTAAGAAGTGTTTCGTGAGAACAGTAGTGAATATTAGAAGAAAAAAGAAAAGACTCCTTAGGATGCAAGGACAAGTTAGACTATAGCTTGTCGACTGGGGAGGGTGACAGGAACAAAAACAGGAAATGAAAGCTTGACAGGCCAGGGCTGAGCGAAAGTTGGACCCATGTGTGGAGGGTGAATGCCTGTCAGGAAGGACAAGAACTCTCTATCTGGTGTCAAAATCTGAAAATAATTAGGAAAGAAATGTGAAAAGTGTCAGGAAGTGGTAAGTCTTATAAAAAGGAAATTACTCTGGCACATCGTTGTGTATTGATTAGTGAGAGATGGGCGGTCAGGAGAGGAAGTTGTAGCTATCAAAGAAAGACATGCCTAAGGCAACAATGCTTGTAGGTAATGAAAATAAAGTAAAATAAAATACAGTTAGAACTGAAAGGAACTAGGCAGGAAGCCCATGAAATAGGCAGATCAGCTGTCCTGTCTCCCTCAGAGCTGGCTCTCTCCACCATGCCGTCACCACGCAAATAATCCACATTTCTGACATCAGTGCTCAGGAATATGGCTTTAAACTCTCTCCTATTATTTTTTTCATAGTCTGTTTTTCCTAAGATTTCATTCTTCTTATTTTTATGCTGGTTGCTATGTGTGTGGTATTTGGGGAAAATTTTCATACATATAGCTTCAGGCAAAATTTTCTGTTCTTGGACAATTTACATTACAATCAAGAGATGGAGATAGAAAGATGTCACTGCTAGTTCTTGTCTGGATAAGGACATTTGGCTGGTTACATAAGTAAAAATTTTGGAGATCATTATTAGTTTTTTTTTCTTAATAGGAACTCTAAATTGGAACTCTAAATAGGAACTCTAAATAAGTTCCTTATTTTAGTTTATGTATAGCAAAAAAAAAACAAAACTCCATATGATAAAACATTAGGGTAGGAGAAAGAAGCTTATAGATGTGCTTGTATCAGAAGAAAAGAAGGTGAGGAAGAGCCGCAAATATTATATTAATACAATAGTTAGGATATAGATTTGATTGTGTGACATAGACCCAACATAACACTGACTTAAACAAACGTAGAATGTTATTTCTCTTTCACATAAAAACTCATCATGCTGGTGCAATGGCTTGGCTCTATGATTTTAGGTCCGCACTCCATCCGTCTTAATGCTTCACCACCCTTCATGAGTTGTGATGTCTGTATTTCAGCCAAGGGAGACAGAGTACAGGAAAAGGGAGTCCACTTCTAGACTGTTAGAAAGATGATCCAATTTTCATACATAATTTCTGTGCACATGCTGTTGCCCAGAAATTAGTCAAATGGTTTTACCTACCTGAAAGGAAAATTGGGAAATGTGGTCTTTCTGAGCTTAAATGGGGCTCTCGTGTTGGGAAAGACAATGGTAGAATGGAGACTGAAGGACGGCCAGCGGACCTTCCCTAAACTGAGCTTTTGGATCGTGTGGCACAAGAGAGGAGGAACCTGGGCATCCATATCACCATCTGAAGCAGAGCTGTGCTGCCAGCTTGGATCACTTACCTCTCGACTTTGATATAAAATTACTGCTATTTTAAGCCACAGTTTTTTGTTTGTTTATTTTTTGGACTCTTTGTTGCAGCAGACTAGGCACCAGTCCCCTAACTAATAAAGCTAGAAAGGGGAAAAAATATTGAAAAGTATATACTTTAACAGTATTCAATAAAAATATATATTAAATATAATCAGGTAGTTAGGAAATGGAGCAAAATTAAAGCCACTGAACTTGGAGGGAGTTGGGAGTTTCCCTGCAAAGATTCAGTTAATATAAAAAATCCAGCTCTCTTCTTTCCTTTCTCGCTCTGTGCCTCTCTCTCTTTCTTTTTTCCTTCTCTCCTTCCTTTCTTCCCTCTTTTCTTTTCCACGTTTTGCTTTCAGTAAATGCTTTGAGATAATGATCTGACTCTGATTTCTAGGCATGAAAGTACCACCAGTGATTATTTTCTAGGATTAACATAACCGAATGTGAATTAAGCAGAAAATTTTTTTGTAAGATAATTTTAAACTTTAGAATTGTGATCACATGAGTTGTATTAGGGTATTTTTGCAAAGTTTCTCTTCTAAGTCCTCAGTTCTTACCGTTGACATGAAAATATACTTGAAAGTTTATATAATGGCCTTTTGAGTTCAGGTCTGTCTGTACTGAGCTTAATTGTGATATCATAGAGATATGCTTCTTGCATTTAATTTTCATTTGGATTATGCTTCCTGGCAGGGACCCTGACCACTGAACAATAAAGCAATTATTGCCATGAAGATATGCAATATTGGATAGATTATGTCATGGTTAATTTTACTTATTCATAACCCTGCCACCTGCAGATGCTGACATCATACTGAAGTTGGGTTTTGATTAGTTAAATAGAAAATGGAAATTCTGAAAAACACATTAGCTTCCCTTTTTCCTTGATTTTCTCATTAAAGAACAAAATTCCTGTGCTTACTACTGTCTAATAACATTTTTTTTATTATAGACCTTTTTTTTTTTTTTTTTTTTTTGAGACAGAGTCTCACTCTCTTGCCTGGGGCGAGTGCCATGGCATCAGCCTAGCTCACAGCAACCTCAAACTCCTGGGCTCAAGGAATCCTATTGTCTCAGCTTCCCAAGTAGCTGGGACTACAGGCATGCACCACCATGCCTGGCTAATTTTTTTCTGTATATATTTTTAGCTGTCCAATTAATTTCTTTCTATTTTTGGTAGAGACGGGGTCTCACTCTTGCTCAGACTGGTCTCGAACTCCTGAGCTCAGAACGATCCGCCCGCCTCAGCCTCCCAGAGTGCTAGGATTACAGGCGTGAGCCACCGCACCCGGCCTATTATAGACGTTTTTGAGAATTTGATGAAAGTCAGAATCCTTTCCCCAGGGGAAAAACACTCAGATATGTTTCTGAAATATTTTACATACAACTTCAGTTTCTAACAGATTTCTTAAACCCCACTCACAGTTTCCATTACAGAACCTAATGTATGAAATCTTCATCTTAATCAATATGCTAGATTGACTCATGGAATATTTAATGGAATGCCCTTTAGGTATTTCACACCTTGGGATGAATTTTAACTTCTTGGAAAAATGCAATACCTAAGAATAGTTGAAGAAAGCCAAAAGGTTTAATCGTGGTAAAATATTCAATGAAAAAGTCAGTATGTGTTGTTCACTTTAAGGGTCTCTAATACGTAAGTGGTCATCATTCATAGTACAGAGAGACAAAACTACACTAGAAAAAAAAATAAATAAACTCAGCTTTTCCATAGAAAGTCGATATTGCAAAGGACTTTTCATATAAACAGCTTAATTAAAATAGTCTAAATAACCAAATCTTCATTGTACAGTTTTAAAGCAGTATGCAGAATATGTATAACTGTATAGGACACAGAGGTATCATAGTTGTGATTCAGTGAGAAACAGTGAAATTAGTATTAGCATAGCTCAATATAAACACCTCTGCATTGAATTTCTAATAAAGTTCTTTATGCACTGAGGTATCATCTGCTTTTTGTCATACTGCTTGAAGAAAACAAAACAAAACAAAACAAACACAGAAACAAGTTCTATCTTCTTGGCAGTTTTTTTCCATTTTTTTTTTTTTCTTCTTACTGTCCTAGTTATTTCTTTCAGTTCCATGACACTTCAAAAAGGCCAAGCACTCCTTTTTGGCAAAAATGCAAGCAAAAAGTTTCCTCTTTGAGTAACAAGTAGTAATATACAGCAACAAAGATAGAACAATGAAAAGTGAATTTTTGTAAAACAAGCACGGAGGCTACAAAATGGAATTGATTGGCCTACTTAAATGAAAACCTAAGGGAAGTCTTGTCATAGATATGGTTAGACCTGGGTGGCAGTCGAGACTTGGTCACTTCATTTGTTTCCCTTGCTCTCCTCTGTGGAAGATGGACAGACTCACTATCCATCTTCCACACGGTCTTCATCAACTCAGATTTATACCTTCTCAACTCCAAGACCATCAGGTTAGTTTTCATTGAACTAATTCAGGATACATATCTTCTATGAATCAAATTTGTTGACTAGGGTCAGGGATGGACTCTTAGGAAATTTTTTCAATTTTGACCAATCACTCTGGCAAGGTAGATAGTGGAGTAGAAAAAGAATAATCAGGCCTAGGTCCCATTGCCAACCCTGGGGCTGTTGGTGGGTTCAGCACAATGTCACCAGAAGGATAGGAAGAGGACAATCTCACTTGGAAACTGTAGGTTCTGTTACCACAGAAGAAGGGGGGATGCTGGGCAAGAGAGAAGGCCAACTACTCACATCTAAGACAAAGGCATAAAAACAAGCATGCACATTTACAACGACCGGTGATCACTGAGGAATTTGTGTCAGCTCTAGCACAAATGAGGAGGCCGTTTTGCTGAGTTCTAGTTGTCCTCTCCACCAGTTCTAGTTTTGTGACTGCAGTTAGGTCTCTTAACGACTTTGGAATGCGTTTTCTGCATGCCTAAAGGAGCCTTTCCATTTAAGAAATTACTTTGCCCAGAAAATTGTAAATTGCTTTCAATAAGTCACACCGTCTGCTGCTCTCATATTAAGCTAAAAGTGGTCAAAATTGAATCTTCATTTATGTGACTTCCAGGTTCCACCTTCACATTTTTTAGCAGTGTTGTTGGAAACTAATTCTTCAGAAATAGTCCTTAAATTGATGGGATTGGCATTTTGTACCTTTTCTAAATCTAAAGTATTTTTCTAATTTAGTTATTTATATTTAACATAGCTTATATATAAATGTGGGCCATATATAAAGTAATAGATGCAAAACTTGTTTAACACTAGTAACATAGCTGGCTGAAAAGCACAAGGCCAACCATAAAAACTACCAAGTGGGGACATGAGTTTTATTCTGAATGCCACAGTTTGTGGCCAGTAATGCTGAGAATGCTTTTCTAGTGCTTCAGTGGATATTGGATTGAAACCTCTATTCTTTGTACCAGTTGGTAAAGTAAATAAAATATGCACTCGATGATTCTACCATCTCTGAGCTTTAGTTGTGTGGGGAAATAAATCTTTCATTGCATGCCTTACTCTTTGAAGAGCTGAAAGAAGATAAAAACAAAGTAAAACTTTTGCTTATGGAAGTCCTTGCCTTAGCAATAGCTGCAGTTACTGGGAATCGACCCTGTGCCAGAGTTAGTAGGCTGCACTTCTTAGCTAGCATCCAGATAGCTTTATATATCCGTGGTGACTTTATCCCGTTTTTCAAGCTGTTTACATTTTCCATTTTATCACTGGTGACCGTTATTGTCCACAAATCCAGCCATGTTATGAGGGATATTGCTTAGTCTTAAGGAGCTGTGATTTCCCTTACAGTGGGATACCTATTTTGCCTTGTTATTTAACACTCTGCCACTGCTTTTGTCGGCATTGAATTCCTTCTGTCAAGCTTGTGCATACGTGTGCAAGCACACACGCACGTGCGCGCACACACACACTCACACACACTCACACACACACTCACACTCTTACCCTTTCCCTGGACTGTTTCTGTAAATCACTAGACTGACTTTTGTCTAAATGGCTCAGAGTCCCACAGAGGTAATTTGAGAGAAGGAATTGTTATCTTCTCTTTTATGGAGGAAAAAAACCAAGGAACATAAAATTTAATTGATGTGTCAAGCCACTCAGCTTGTTAGTGATAGTATAACCGTCATCAAGCCAAGTTCTCCCAGTACTTCCCGGGCATGTGAGAAAGTAGAAAGCTGAACACTACTTCACCTAAATGTATGATTTTCCTTTGTTTTCCTTGGAATACTTTCAGAATATGTGTAGGTTCAAGCAATTACTGGATCATGACCTCGGTGGTTTGGGCCATCAATACATATTTGTTTGACTGAGTATCACACCGACATGAGAAATGTGACATGGTACTGCGTGTTTCTCACATTTTGACTGCTCAACACATTAAGAAATACAATTTCCTTTGCAACCCAGTTGACCCGTGGCTACACACATGCACGTAAGACTGTAGCACTTTCATCCAATAGTATTTGCTTTTATTTCATGTGATGTATACTGATAGTTTGTCTTCTCTTATCCATTTTTTGAAAACTTGATTATAATCCTCTAAAATGATTTCATGACTTTCTAAATTATTGTAACTTATAAAATTGTAAAACACTCATGTCATAGAAAAGCAGGAGCTATTATGTCAGGGAGGTACAGTTTCAAATCCTCTTAGTTTTGCCATTTACTGACTGCAATTTTAAATTAACAACATGACTCAGTTTTCTTGACTGTGATATGGGTAAACTCTTCTTGTGGCATTGAAGCGAATTTTAAGTGAGGTAACTGTGAGAGTGGCCAGTATTCCTTAATCTTTATTGACAAATTGTTTGCCCTTTTTTTGGTTGTTTACCATTTTCTCTGTCTTTTCGGAACTTTTACTTCCTATGGGAGGCAGGAGAAGAAAAATTTTTCCTGACTACTTAATTTCCTACTTACTTTAATATTATATTTTAGATATAGTGGCTTCCTTCATTCAAAACAAGTTTTAAATACCATGACCTATGTTTTGGGCACATAAAGATAAAAATAGTAGCTAACATTTCTGAGTACCTTACTCCTTGCCAAACACTGTACACACCATTTTTGTGAATGCTAACAGCATCCATGTGCGGTAGGTACTTCTACCATTCCCACTTTATAAACAGAAGAAGGTATGAAGTACTTTATCCCAGGTCATGGAGCCAGACTCCAAGCCACCGCACTCTGACTCCAATCCAGATAACACAATGAGATGCTTTTCCTTTGTTTCTCACCTTTAGATTACGGCACAAAGTAGCACAGTGGTTCAAACAGACTCTGCAGCCACATTGCCTTAGTTTGACTCCTGGCTCTGCCACCTATTAGTGTAAGACATCAGGCAAGTTGCTGAAACTGCTTTGTCATATATGGTAATTTCTGATATGATATGTATATTGGGTGAATTATATGAGTTAATAGGTGCAAAACACTTATATTAGCACATGGCACATAATAAACAAGATGAAAATGTTAGTTATTATTTCCTTAGTCTCTTTCAAGAGAACTTTTATCTTTTTTTGAGATATTATCTGTGTATATGTGTTTGCGTGTGTGTGGGAGTGATTTAAGAGTTATGAATAGGGGCAATCTTATTCTTGGCAAACAAAGGAGTGGTATGGTAAGGTAGTTGTGACTAAATAATAATCCCTTCTTGATAGCAAGGATATTGGATTTCTTGAAATAACCATTGTTTCTTTCAACTTGAATTCTTAGAGCTGGGATTGCGATAAAGATACTTATACCATAATAAAACTGAAGCAGAAATCATCTGTGTGTATGGGTCTCTCTTCTGTATTATACTGCATACTTCTCAAGTTCATCTTTATATCCGAAGAATTCAGAACACTCAAATATAATAGGCACTCAATAAATAGTTATTGTGCTGTCTCTAATATGATGGACTACACTGTCAAGTGCCAAGTGGAATTTAGGCCTATTGCAAAAGGGAGACACACATTTATTATCTAGAAAATATGATGTTTCACCATGGTACTACTAAAATGCATAAAAGATACATTCCCTCTATTTTCTAGAATTTCTTACTCTATAACAATATTAAACAAATGTGATCTAAGTTTTGTCTAAGATAATTTTGTTAATTTTATTTTCAATACTTTAGGTATGGTGCAAACTACAGAGGGATAAAAATGAAGTCTTGCATGTGAAGAGTAATATGTCAGAATGTGTAGACAAATTAATTTATACTCAATGAAATTTAGAAGTTTTACATTCACATAACATTCATCCGATTCTCATTATAAAAGAAACATTGAGTCTTTTCTTTTCTAAATGAATTTATCTAATATGTCCATCATAATTTTAAAATCCAAAGACTGACAATACTGTAGACACTTTTCATGAAGTAGTCTTATCATCAAAAACAAACACAAATACACATATACACATACACACAGACAGAATCTGATAAGCCTGTATATCCACAGGATAGAGGGATGTATTGAACTTGACCACAAGAATGTAATCAGCAAATCCAGACTGGGAGATAATGCAGTAGACAAAACAAGACAAAACAAAACAACTTGGTCCTTATCAACAAATAAGCTGCAAGGCAAAAATAGAAATAGAGAGAATACTTACAGATTAAAAGAGATAGAGCAATCAATGATTATTTTTATCATATATGGAGCTTATTTCGAATCTGCTTTAAAAACCAAAGTAATTATTACATGTATGAGACAATGTGCAAATGTGAACACCGATGTGATATTTGATGGTATTAAGGAATTATTATTAATTATTTGAGTGCTAACAGTGCTGCAGTTTGGTTAAAATATATTATTTTTTATACACATACATAGTAAAATTTGGATGAAATGAAGTGAAGTCTTAGATTTGCTTCCTAGTAACTGCGAAGGGAGCAAAGCGGACAGGAGAGTGGTTGGGACAGGCTTGTTTTAGGGATGACAGTCGTGGGGATGCGTGGCTAATGCATGCCCATGTGTGAATAGGGACTTAGACTATTTTATTGAATTTTATGTGTGTTTGAAATTCTCCAGAGTAAAACAAGTTAAACAACACTGTAGATTTAGTTTACTATCTACCAAGTTAGCTAGAATTAATAAACTAGAAAGTGCAAGCACCTTGGATCAAATCTTTATGGGGTAGTTTGAAAGTAACTGACTGTTTGAAAAAATTAGTTAAATATAATGTGGGATGTATAATGGCAATATATTTCACTGCTCATTTCTTTACAAAGGGAAAATAATAATTATAAGCTATGGCAAATTGATCTAAGACCACATTTAAAAATTTTTAGAATCTAAAACACAAAGTGGACTTTCACAGTGATGTTCAATATCATGAGACTTGAAGATAATATTATAATAAATTTCACAATGTTATAGTATGAAAAAAATTATACAAAATCTGCTCAGCATATGTCTTAGTCCGTTTGAGATACTACCACAAAATGCCATACACTGGATGGCTTATGAACACAGAAATATGTTTCCCACAGTTCTGGAGGCTGGGAAGTTTGAGATCAAGGCACCAGTAGATTTGGTGTCTGGTGAGGGCCTTTTCTCCATAGATGGTGCCTTCTTGCTGTGTCCTCGCATGCTGGAAGAGGCAAGGCAACTCTCTGGGGCCTCTTTTATAAGGGTGCTAATCCCATCATGACCTATTGCTCCCAGTGGCCCTACCTCCTAATACCATCACCAGTACCATCATTATTTGTGGCTTTCAACGTACAAATTTGGGAGGGACACAGGCATCACATTCAGATCATAGAAGCATCATACTGGACACTGAAGACAGAAATTGGTCCTAAAGTGTTGAAATGAAAAATCTTAGTAGGAAGATAAATACACCAATAAAAAATTGTCAGACAATAAGCACACTAATAGAGCTGTGATTTGAACACAAAGAGATCATGATCAATTGAGCTTGGATGTCAGGATAGACATCAAAGAAAGTATTGCTAGATGTTTCTGCTATTTTAAATGTGCAGCATTTACTTGTAGTGATTTAAATTATCAGCTAAAGCTGGGCATGGTGGCTTATACTGATAATGGTAGCGTTTTGGGAGGCTGAGGCAGGAGGATTGCTTGATTGCTTTAGGCAAGGAGTTCAAAACCAGCCTGGGCAACATATCAAGACCCCGACTCTTAAAAAAAAAAAAATCAGCTGGGCATGGTGGTTGATACCTGTAGTCCCACCCACTCTGAAGGCTGAGGTGGGAGGATCTCTTGAGCCCAAGAGCTATGACGACACCACTGCACTGACACTACTGCACTCTGTCCTGGGCAACAAAGTGAGACCCTGTCATCTCCCTCCAAAAAAAATAATAATAAATTATAAACTAAAGAGGTATTATTAACAGACTTTCAGAAATAGAAACTGCAGAGTAAAATTTGCCATTGGCCAGTCTATAGGGATCTCTTTTAAAACACAGAAAATGAAAATAACTGTCAAAGAGAGTTATAATTTGTGTGCCAAGTATGTCTGATTTTCATTTAGTGCAATTCATAGTCATTTAATTTGAAGGATTGTGAAGTTGAAGTGGTACAAAAAATATCCTACACATTTAATGTACTTTCATTTTAATTACATGCTTAACATAAATATAATAGACTAGTACATCATTTGTAATGTATTAATACTTTATTTTATGTGTCTTCTAAAATATGGAATTGCATGAGATTTCATCATTTGTTCCATTTCCTGATCATTGTGTAGTTAATATCAGCTGCTGAAAATAAACTGTTCTGAGTATTTAAACCAAAATGAATGATAAGCTTTGTTTCTGTGTCTGTATGAGAGTCTTTTCAAAGACTTAATTTATTTTGATGCACATAAACTGAGTTCAGATCTCTAGTTCATCTTTATAGTTCTCAAGATTGGAGGGGAAAAAAAGAATCAATAATCTGACAGATTACTTGGGAGAATCAAATGCATAAGGTATCTTATGGAGAGGGGCTCCACACCAGCATTCTTTTGAAAGGAAATCATATTATTTCTAAAAGTATTAAAACTTTCCATTTACCTAGTGTAATAAATGATATCAGTAATGTTTTAGTGATATCCAAGGGAAATAACTAATAATATCACTAAGATAGTAAATGTGTCCTTTTGAATTATTCTAGAAACCCAGTTATGTGGGGGCCTTTTTGTTATTAAATATGATTAAGCAACAAGATCAGAAAGTTCCTCAAGTTTAGGGATAGACTTAAAGTAGAAGCTCCATAAATGCTGTAAAAATGAAACTCTTGGTGCCCTCCTTTTGGAAGAAAAGAGGTTCACTTGGTGAGGGGTTTAGGATTTTTATTTTTAGTGTACATAGGAAATGAAATAACAAAGAAAGAATCTATGTTATTGTATTCTCTTTCCCAAAATGGAGGAAACAAATCTGATGAATGCTTTCTTGGGTTAGGACACTCAATAGTTTTCAATTAAATGCTATGCACTGACCCCTCCCACCTATTCATCACTTCTTGTTTGCCTAGGCCATTTGCTCTTACCACAGTTAAATATATATATATATATATATGCATGTGTGTGTGTGTGTGTGTGTGTGTGTGTGTGTGTGTGTGTGTGTGTATAAAGACATTTTTCTTGGATTACTGTTGAATTTCAGAATATTACCAAATACCAGCGCTCAGTATAGCACTGTGGAGATAGTAAGTCTATCTTCCTATTTCTCAACTCACTTGTGTGTGGCTATTTCCACTCTGGGATGTGAAGTCAGTAATTTAGCACATATTCAGTTTTACGGGTACACAAGCAGAAATGTGAATTGCTGCATGTGTAGTCTGCAAGGTTCAGTCTCCTAGTGACGTGGCTCATTTAGTTGAATATTAGTATCTGGCAAAGACACTTGTATCTGTGTTTCCAGAAACTATAATCCCATTTGTGGACAAAACCAGGAGTGAATTTTACTTGCAATGAAGTATACTATTTATTCCACTAATTGTAAAAATATCATTTTTCATTGAAGGACCAAATGCCTTTCATACGAAAAATTGACTCTGCTGCTTACACATGCATGCATCACCATGGCTGAAAATGCTAGATGAAGTGTCTAAGGAGTGGTAAATTTTAGGTCATCCTCACTAAGGATTTGTGTAATAAATACGGTACTGGGAGGCCCCTGATAGCCAAAGTCATTCATAATTCTCTAGGTTGCAGTGCAGGATACCAGACAGAAACATAAATGACCACTGGGAGAAGTGGATAAAGAATATTTCAATCTTACACAAATTTTCTGATAATGAATTATTAATTGCCTGGGCTATTTAATTTTGTTCCTAAGAAATTATTCCTGTAGGAAAATGAGGCTTATTTTCTAAAGAATCATCTCCAGTGAAAATATGGGACCTCCAATGCTTGAGGCTTGCTTTCCAGCAAGGTTAAGCAGGCTTTGGACACCATTAAACCAGACAGCAGCACCTGGGTGCAAACACTTATCCCAAAGACCAACTTTGCTACTTTTAAAGTCCTCTTAAGTGGGAAGTTGTTAGGAGAAGACATTCTGACTGTTTAGGGCAAAGGGTGCACTATTGAGTGATATTTATCAGTCTCCCTTCACTTAGAGCTTTCCAGGGAAGCTCAACCGATTAGAGAGTGTGGTAATGATGTGGCTAAGGCCATGGTCCAGAGGCCAGTTGCATTTGGAAAAAAAAATATTCTGTATTTTGAGGTCATAACGTCATAGCTTAATCCAGGTAAATGATCTTTCAAATATAAGCACTGGCCCTGAGCAACATTTGATGAGAAAACCCAGATGTCTTCATGTGACCATATGACTACCATGAGATGAAAAAGCAACTCCAAAAGTAGAAAGATCCAGAATTTGGCTTTACACAGTGGCTCTGTCCCTTTCTCTATGATTGTTAGAAATGTAGTCGACTTTGCTGAAACTCAGATTAATTCTCCCTAGAACTGAAGTAATAATTCACAGTCCATATGGTTCTTGTGGGAAATATAGGCAACATATGTAAAACCCCTTGCATGTTATTTAGCAAATTCTTAGGTGTTGAATAAATTACACTTACTTTAGCATATTATTTTATTTTTATTATAGTATTATGTCAAGCATCGATTTTATCTTCTTATACCAAGGGTGACATATTAAATATATCCTTTCTTTGCAGAATTTTAAATCGATATCATTTTTTATTTAAACAGTTAACATTTTCAATATGAGCATGACAATTTCAGCAAAAATAATGAGTAGCAACTTTGAGCCAATAGCAGTGGAGGATGCAAAGGAGGACAAAATCTAGTACTCTGGAGACTCTTCCAGTTTAGTCAGGAAGGCATGCAGCACACAATCAGATGTATAGCTATTTTACCATAGATGTATAGCGTTCATGTCATGATCTTTGCTACAGGGGCAATAGGAATACCTTCAACTGTCTCCAGGTAAAATAACCAGAAAATATAAGTGATATTTAAAAAGTCAGCTTAATGGAGAGCTTCTGAGTAGTTTGGCTACAGGAACATACAATGTATTTCTAATGTAGGGTAGAATACAGCTGGATTTTGCAATTGCTTCTGTCTCACAATTGCCCCAACCTGTTCACCCATCATGAATGTTATTTTCCCCTATTTATTTTTCTCCCATAGTGGGAACAGAGCAGTGCTTCTTTTATCAGCTAACCCTTGATAAAATTTTGAGCAGATCGTATTTTTTTCTTCTGCCTTGCCCAGCATCACAGGGTATGGAAACCCCCTGCTCTCCCCCTAAAATGATGCAGAAACACTGGAGCCAGTAGCCAGAACAAGTGCCTTTGCCCTGGCCCAGTGCCTGTGGCTGACTGTCATTAGATGTCACCTTACTCAGATTGAGTCTCTATGACCAGGAAATCTAAACAACGGCAAACCCATTCAAAGTGAAGCGGAGTTCAGGGAGGGATGTGGGAATGAAGATATCTGCTTTGTCCGATGAACATATCAATAATTCAAAACTCTATTGATGTGGTATTTTTTCCACTTCATCTAATGCACCCTACACAGCACTCTGATTCAAGTCAAAGATATTTAAAGGGTTCCGTCCAATCTTATAAGCAAGAATGCTTTTGACTACATAAATCATGAGGTATTGCAGAAGTTTTTGTTACTTCCTAATCTCCATGACATAACTATGTATTCTAATGGCAATTTTTATTTTCCTTTTATTTTATCATAAATAATTTTTGGCTAAATCCAATTATGTTTGCATTTTGGACTGTAAATTTGGTATGTCTGGAGATCGTTTAGTTTATAATTTAGTTAGCACTGGATTCTTAATGTGAAATTGGAAACTAAACAAAATATAAAATGTTATTTGTTAAAATTTTTAATTTATTCTAATGCAGCTTAATTGCTTTTGTTGATTGGGTAGCTGTTCCAATGCTGAACTGGCTCTCAAGTGTTTTGTTTCTCCAAATGTGTTTTTCTTGGGATTTAATATACTGCAAATGATAAAATTAACAAAATTCTAATTTTATTTTTATTTATTTTTTTATTTCAGCGTATTATGGGGGTACAGATGTTTAGGTTACATATATTGCCTTTGCGCCACCTTAGTCAAAGCTTCAAGTGTGTCCATTCCCCAGACGGTGCACACCGCACCCATTAGGTGTAAATATACCCATCCCCTCCTGCCCCTTCCCACCTGAGTGATCCTTGATGAATGCTACTACTATATGTGCACATAAGTGTTGATCAGTTAATGCCAATTGGATGGTGAGTTTTACATGTGGTGCTTGTTTTTCCATTCTTGTGATACTTTACTTAGTAGAATAGGCTCCAGCTTCATCCAGAATAACACAAGTGGTGCTAAATCACCATTGTTTTTTTGTGTCTGAGAAGTACTCCATGGTATACATATACCACATTTTATTAATCCACTCATGTATTGATGGGTACTTGGGTTGTTTTCACGTCTTTGCAATTGTGAATTGTGCTGCTATAAACATTCTAGTGCAGATGTCTTTTTTATAGAATGTCTTTTTTTATTATTATTTCAGCATATTATGTGGGTACAGATGTTTAAGTTAGGTATGTTGCCCTTGCCCCCCTCCCCCCCAGAGTCAGAGCTTCAAGCATGTCCATCCCTCAGATGGTGCACATCGCACTCATTATGTATGTACATACCCATCCCCTCCTCCCCCCTCCCACCTGCCTGACGCCCAATAAATGTTGTTCTTATATGTGTTTTTTTTCCTTTGGGTAGATGCCCAGTAATGGGATTGCTGGATCAAATGGTAGTTGTACTTTTAGCTCTTCAAGGTATCTCCATATTACTTTCCACAGAGGTTGTACTAGTTTGCAGTCCCATCAGCAGTGTACAAGTGTTCCTATCTCTCCGCATCCATGCCAACATTTATTGTTTTGGGACTTTTTGATAAAGGCCATTCTCACTGGAGATAAGTGATATCTCATTGTGATTTTGATTTGCATTTCCCTGATGATTAGAGATGTTGAGCATTTTTTCATATGTTTGTTGGTCGTTAGTCTATCTTCTTTTGAAAAGTTTCTGTTCATGTCCTTTGCCCACTTTTTACTGGGGTTGATTTTTTCTTGCTGATTTTCCTGAGTTCTACATAGATTCTAGCTATCAGCCCTTTCTCGGATGTGTAGAATGAAAATATTTTCTCCCATTCTACAGGTTGCCTGTTTGCTCTCATAATAGTTTCCTTGGCTGTGCTGAAGTTTTTTAATTTGATCAAGTCCCATTTATTTATTTTTGTTGTCAACGTGATTGCCTTTGGGGTCTTATTCATAAATTCTTTCCCTAGGCCAATGTCTGCAAGAGTTTTTACAACATTGTCCTCTAGAATTCTTATAGTTTCATGCTTTAGATTTAAGTCTGTTATCCACTGTAAGTTGATTTTTGTGAGAGGTGAGAGGTGCGGATGCTATTTCGGTCTTCTACATGTGGCTATCTAGTTTTCCCAGCACCATTTATTGAATAAGGATTCTTTTCCCCAGTGTATGTTTTTGTCTCATTTGTCAAAGATTAGATGGCTACACGAGGATGGTTTTATATCTGGGTTCTCAGTTCTGTTCCATTGGTGTATGTTTCTGTTGTTGTGCCAGTACCATGCTGTTTTAGTTACTATAGCCTTGTAGTATAGCTTGAATATCTGGTAAATTGATGCTTCCCAATTTGTTCTTGTTGCTTAAGATTGCTTTTGCTATACGGGGTCTTCTCTGGTTCCATACAAAGTGTAGAATTATTTTTTCTAGATCTGCGAAAATGCTTTTGGCATTTTAATCGTGGTTGCATTGAATCTGTAGATCACTTTGGGTAGCATAGACATTTTAACAGTGTTGATTCTGCCAACCCATGAGTATGGTTTGGTTTTCCACCTGTTTATGTCCTCTGCTATTTCCTTCCTCAGTGTTTCATAATTCTCCCTGTTGAGTTCTTTCACCTCCTTAGTTAAATATATTCCTAGGTATTTTATTTTCTTTGTTGTTATTGTGAAGGTTATTTATTCTTTGATTTGGTTCTCAGTTTGGCTGTTGTTGGCGTATAGGAATGCTACTGATTTGTGTACACTGATTTTGTAACCTGAGACTTTGCTGAATTTGTTTATCAATGCCAGTAGTCTCATGGCAGAATCTTTGGGGTTTTCTATGAATGTTCTTATAGTTTGAATATATAGCACAAACCTCATCACTGGAAGAAAAAATGATTTTTCTTCCTTTTTAGTATTATATATAATGAGTGGTTTAAATGGTAATTTAACCAATTAGGTACAGTAAAACAGAGTAATCATGTGGAAAATTTTAATGAAGAAGTGGAAAACATGATAAAGGAGTTTTAAAGTTTTATTTCTTGAAAATATTTACTATATCTTATTTACTAATAACTAATTGTCATTATATTGACTTCACAGATTATTTTTTAAGCAAAAATGTAAATTATTTGTAATTTGCAGTATCTTTGCACATACATGGACACCAGCATGCTTTTGAAATATTAGCCAAACACTTCCCACTTCTCTTGTGCCCCTCCCAGTCCTTTGTTTAGACCACTAAATTGTCTCACAAATTTGTCAGCAATAATTCAAATATTTAAAGCACCTTGAAGATATGAGACTTAAAAATCATTCTCTTACTTGCTACTTCACTCATTCAATAATATTTAGTAAATATTTTAGTCTACTAAATCATAAACAAGTGGATAAATAACTTCGAATATTTTCTATATCCACGATGAAGTGTTTGTGGAATTTTTAATGTTATCTTATGGAAACTCAATATGAAATATTTCTTAACCTACATAATGATCTCCTTTAATTATTAATATAAAATAACTGATTAATATCAATTAAAATCAGGCAAAGGTATTTGTTTTGGATATTATTTGGATATATTTCTATTGATTACAGGTTTTTAAAAGATGATAGAGTTCTGTAATTTCTAAATTCCTTACCAGAAGCTATGTGAAATAATCATTTTGTTCTTGATGGTAGGGAGTAAATATAATCAGGTAAGCTGAACTAATTAAAACACACATAGCTGTTCATCTCCTCGAAATAAATTATGTATGTCAATATTGTAGACAAATAAAATGGGTTGTATTTACTTTTTTGTAGTGACATCCTGGGAATGGTAGTAAAATTGCTTCTGGTTTTATTTGAGAAACCGTTTTAAATTTCAGCCAAGTAGTACAATATATATGATTCTTTGGCAATAATGGAAAATATCCTCACAGGTTGGTTTAATCAGCTCTCGGCCCTGTAATGGCCTGCTTTACTGATATAACTCCAGAGCACACTGGAAATGTTTTTTCTTTCCCCCCCAGAGTTACATTTGTAGTTGAAGTTAAGTTTTCCAATTTGTGGTAAGATAAATATACATTAAAAAAGTGGAGTTCAGTCAAATTGGTTTAGCACGTTCCTATTTTCTACCCATAAAAGTTGCCTCGCGGGGGGGAAAACTCTGCATGAACTAAGTAAACCATAGATTGCATTCGAGGAGTTTTTAGTTTTTATTTTTAGTTGTTGTTGACTTGATCTCTGAGATCTGCATAAAACATGCAGGAATTTAAAAACCCGAAGGTGGTTTTAAATTTATGTCTGGTACTTATCCTGTCAGGGCCTTAGTTTATTCATCTGTTAAAATGGTGGCGGGCATCAGATCAGTCCTAGGTAAGGTTGGCTCCAGTTCTGCTTTTCAGTAGAGGAAGAAAACACCAAAACAGGAAGGTGAATGACATCAGGGAAGGCAAGTTGAGCTATGTCTGAATGCAGTTTTTAACTCTACAGGCCACAGTATTTCTAGAAATCAGAATCACCTAGGATGTTTATAAAATGCACATTCCTGATTTCTACCCCAGAACTACTAAATGCATATCTTGGAGTGGAGATAGGGCTGAGATCTCCATTTTTAACAAGTTTCATTTTTTATACTGTTATTGAGTCCCAGTGATAGATTATAAAATCAATTTAGGGAATCTTAACCAGCATTTTAAAATTAAATACAAGAATGGAATGGAAGTAGAATGGAATAGAAAGGCATATATATGGTTTTAAAAAATGTAACAGTTCACTGCATAAAGTAACAGAAAATATTGTTTTATGAAGCTTCCCTTTTGTGCATGTGTTTATGGAATAGGAATGCAAAATTTATTTTTTACTGTTGGTTGTGATTTAAAAAAAAAAAAATGAAAGTCACTGCCCTAGGGTTCTTTTACACTACAAATTTTGAGAATGACCATCCAGAACAATGCAAATTCTGAGACTTTTCTATCCCACCCACATCGAATATACCTAAGTTCACTTTATTAATGAGAGGCCCTTGATGAATTGATGCAATCCAGATTTTAAAGGACAGAATTATTTCCTGGCATGTATTAATATGTTGTGCGTATCTGGAAGTTTCTGTTATTGTTTTTGCTAAATAATCATCCATGGCCTAATTTCCTGTCTTTATTATCCCCAACTCTTTAAAGCTGTATAGTAGATGTAGCTCCCTTCTGTAAGGCTAATCTCATCTGAGCCCACCCTGTGTGAGGTGAGATACACTATATCATCTGACACTCATTTTAGTTAAGCCTTTTAGCCAACAGGAAGCAGGGAGTGTCTGCCAGAACTAGGGGAAATCATCTGGAAATTTCTAAGATGCCCCCTTTGGGTTTGCCTTTGAAATCTATCTTCTTAACTTTCTTAACTTTCCCCAGTGTCCTTCCATAATAGGACCCACTTGACTATGACAGTAATAACCTGCTCATCTTTCACCAACTCTTAGCCACATATTTGTGTTGGTTGGGGGCAGCAGCAGAGGTAGGCTGTGCAGTGAATGGCTATAATCCTTGATGCTGGGTCTACCATAACTAAATGTCCTGGTAATAGGTGGACCAGACTCCCACTGTATTGCCTGCTATAGCAGCATCTCTGCCTCAGCCAAAATAATGAAGGTGTTGATGGTAATAGCAGTAATAATAAACAAATATTGTTCTCAGTGTTTTACATGGTTTGTACCACAGCGATTCTCAAAATTTGGTGTCCATCACAATCATCTGTTTGTTTTCCTAAATACTGTATTATATGACTGTGGAGTTAAGGGGCTTGAGAGTATTGAACAATTTCCCAAGTGATTGCCATGCACACAAAGATTAGGATTTGCCAGATTGTCTAACTTAAATCTGTTTGCTGTACTCTGATATAAGTACTCCCAGTTTTCCCCCACGTTATATAATAGGAAACTGAGGTTTAGAGGAATTATCTTGCCTTATAGAGTAAATGAATGGTAAAGCCAGAATTCAAAGACAGATCGTGTGAGCAAAGTAGGGAACCAAGAAATGTTTTTGAATTGCTAATGAATGGCAAAGCTTAAGTATCAAGTCCAAGTCCAGTGCTATTTCCAGTTGAAAGAAGAATAGATGAAGTACTCCTGATTTCAGGAGTTCAATCTCCTTCCTCAATCTTCTTCCTGAAAGTTCTCTCAACCCTCAAATAAACAATTCTTGAAATTTATATTAATGTTACTCATGAAAGATTTTCTTTATGGCACCAAGGATTTTAATTGGTTAAGATACTGTATTATCTGAGGGGAGCAACACATCATCTAAAGGGTAATGCATTAATACTCTTGTTGTCAACCATGGGTATTCACAAATTATTGCACAGAAGTCACAGGAAAGAGGAAGGGTGATTTGTCCTAGATGGTTTTGATGCAGTATGTCAGTAGAATGATATGAGATATTTGGGATAAAGAGAAAGTTAAAAAATATATAGCGTAAGAATGCTCAAAGGAAGAGGAGGTAGTTAAAGACATGGTTTTAAAAATGTTTTGTGTTGCTGCCTAGTCATGGCATTATATCTGGGGAATTCCTAGCCTTAAAGGAAGAACTAGCATTTGAACATACGGGAATAAAGTCAGGAATAGCAATAGACATTGATAACATGATGAAAAATAGAGCCATCACCACTTGTATAAGACTAGTTGCTAACTGAGAGGCAAAATAGGTCATGCGTGTCTCATGATAAGTGTTAGATAACTTTATGAAGGTGAATTTTCTTGTGTTTCTAATGGCATGTAAATAGTTTATTCTGATACTAGCTAATAATAAATCTGTATCATTTATCCTGTTTCTGAACAAACCCCCAAATATGGCTGATTCTAATTATAAATTACTTTTTCTTGAATGTATTATAGCTTAAAAAAAAACACCTAGCCATTTTTCACAGAGTAGATAATGTGAATGAGAATACTCATTTAAGTTTTCTGTAATCATTTTCAAAATGTGGCACTCAAAAGGATTTGAAATATTTTATGGAAAATCACATTTATAGTGACTACAATAGAAATAATAAAATAAAATTCAAATAGGCAAAACACATAGAGAGAGAAATAAGCAAATGTACCTACCCTACTTAGGTTTATAAATATATGGTGACTGGGTGCTGATATTCCTAGCAGCCATGGTAGATTGATATTAGGACAATTTCACGTTTTATTTTAGGGCCAAAGTAGATTTTTGACCCTTCTGACATAGATACTGAGCTCTATCCCAAAATAATTTGGGGATTTAATCCAGGTATTGATATATTTGTTTGTTTGTTTGTTTCCCAAGTAATTCAAATGTGCAGCCAGAATTGAGAACAACTGATCTCTGTAAAACAAAGCAGGAAGGTTAATTGAACTTTAAGAAAATAATGTAAGCCTACATGGTGGAAAGCGAACTGTAGTTCTTTTCCTTTACAATTGACTTAAAGGTAACAACAAACTGCAGATAATGTCTGGTGGAGTTCAGATCGGATATCTAATTTTTCAGCCTAAGGAATTTGTGAAAAATTCTTATTAGAGGTGGCTAAAATAATTGACTTTATTCTCCTGGGGACTAGTTTTCTTGTGTAGTCCAGATTCTACCATCCTTTACTTTTAAATAAGCTGGCCTGTGCTAGAACGTGGTTTAGTTATATCCGTGCTCTTAGCAACATATGCGGCAGTCTCAGTGCCTGTTCATCAACCACTCAAAGTTCAATCGAGGCCACGATATTGCCTGGTAAGAACCAATCTGTGGATCACTTAGCAGCTGTGTGACTGTGGGCATGTTCCCTCTGTGGGCACTGGTTTCCTCCTCTATAAAATGCAGAATAACAGGAATATTTACGCATAGTATTAATATTATGACACTAAATAAGGTTTGAATGGACACATAGTAAGCAATCAATGAGTGGCAGGAACTATCACTATGCATTTTAAGTACAGTTTATCAACTATATCATTAAAGAGGCTTTGCCTTCTTTCATTATGTTGTGGGAAATGTCTGCTACCAATTACTAATTACCCGCTGGAAAGGTTTCTCTTTTTATTGATCAGTTGTTGCAGTATGTAAGTCTCTGGCTCACTCATGTATCTCTGTTTTTTTTTTTTTTTCTTTTCTTCAGGTTCTCTGTCAAACTGAGTGCAGATAATAAATGCCATCCCTAGTTAATTCATGATCTACCAATATAAGCAGTTGTCATTAATAACTGAAATTAAACATTTTTTTTAAAAGCCAAGACTACCTTGCTCCTCCAGAATAAAAGAGTTAACTTAATTACATGCTTTATTAGTAATGCTATTTCTTAACACATGGAATGTATATAATGAGATCCGAGGGGCAAAATCACAAATGAATAGAACATTTTAATAGGCCATAATAAATTTAACAAATTATGGGTACCACAAATGTTATCATTCTAGCGCTTCTAAAGTGAAAATTAAGATATCAGTGAAGTAATGTGCAGAAAATGGTAATGTCTATAAACTTGGGTGGAAAAAAACTCAGAGACTTGAAAAAGCCATAAGGTAAAAAAAAAAAAAAAAAAGGAAGAAATAAAAACATTTTATTTTAGATATGGCTCACCAAGTCTCTTTCAAATATGAAATGTAAACAGGGTTTGAAAGCCAAATAGTAGTAGTAATAAAATATGATTGTTCTGCTATTGCCTCATGGATTTGTTTTTCCCTCATGCTTAAAAATGTCCCTTTTATATAAGCTTAAGAATTCATTTTTCTCACGAAGATGGTAAATGAAATAAGTTGCTCCTGTGGCATTTAATATGGAAATAATACATGGTAAATATTAGAAAATGTAGGTTATATCATCAAATTATGCTTTAAAATTAAACTCCAGATGGCCAACAGTATATCTGACTACCTGCCCCACTGTAGAAGAATTACTTTGAGTCCCTGTGTTCTGGTCAGGTTGTGAATATTCTCATTTCCCAACGAATCATAAAATACCAACACTTACTATTTATTTAGTGCATTTATTTTTCTCCTTTTTTTCTGAAAAGCAAAAGGTTTTATGCAAAGAACTCATCCTCCTAGAGTGTGTTTTTTTTTTTTTTCTTTTTTCTCACAAGTATAAAACAAAGAACAAGAAAGAAGGAAACAGATGAGAGGCAATATGTACAAATATGGTAACTCCAGTCAGGCACTGCTTAGGATTCTGTAAGTCTCTGCAGTGTAGATTAGGCCATTCCTGAAAATCAGGAAATCAAGGCATTTATTATGAGTTTGGTTTTTTTTTAACACATAGTAGTGGTGAGAAAAATTCATTTCTTCTAAATTCATGGATTTTTTTTTTTTTTTTTTTTTTATAAATGTAACAGCTCCCTAAATACTTTGGCCTGTAGACATAATTCTGGGCTCAATTCACCATTATTGTTTATAGGACACTCTGCAATGTAAAATCTGTTTTACTTATAAAATCCCTCTGGATCTTCATTGCGTCCTTAAAATTGAGAGATTATCATTTATATTTTCAAAGATGAATCATGGTTCAGAAGAGGTAAGTGAGTGGCCCAAGGTTGTTCAAGTTATGGTTGATGTCAGGAAAAGAAATTCTGGTTTTCTGACCTGAAAGTCCATGGATTTCCATAAATGCAGTATTAGATATCTGATAAGACAGGACTGACATGTAAATTTGAATTAGTTTTACCTCACAAGGGTATTCCAGCAACTTAGTCTACTTTATTTATTAATATTTATTTATTGGTTTTGTTTTGCTTTGGTTTTAGGTTTTTGGTGTTTTCACTATACTAAAAGAATAATAAATGGAAAAATAAAATTATAAAGATTATTATACTGTTTTTACAGTTATTAAACTAACAATTTTAATGCAAAATATACAACACAATATATATTTGAGTGTTTTATAAAGTATGTATACTTGTTAGACTGGCATGCTGGTTTGCAATGCCCTACAGATGGATTCAGTAATGGAAACCAATTCAAATTTGAGTGATGACTGTGACCTCTTTTATAAATGTGAAGCCTGCAAACCGCTTCACTTCCCCCTACTCCCCACCATAACCAGGCTCATGACTCACTGTATAAGTTTTCTACTGCTCCGTAAAAAATTACCAGGGACAGAATGGTTTGAAACAATACCAATTTGTCACCTTACAATTCTTGATGTCAGAAATGCAAAATGGGTCTCTTTGTCCTAAAATCAAGGTGTTGGCCAGGTGATGTGGATTCTGGAGGCTCTGGGAGAGAATGTGCTCCTTTTATTTTAACAGCTTCTAGAGGCCACTCACATTTCTTGGCATATAGCCCCCTGCCCGCCTTCTCACATTGCAACATGTGACCTCTTCTTCTGCCTCCCCCTTCTACTTGTAAGGACCTTTGTGATTACAGGTGGTCCTCCTAGATAATCTAATATAATCCCCCCATTTTAAGGTTAGTTGATTAGCAAACTTAATTTCATCTGCAACCTTTCTTCATCTCTGTGTGGGAAACATATCCACAGTTACCAGAGATCAGGATGTGGACCTTGTTGGGAGTCCCTTATTTGCTTAGCACACCTACTTTTACCTATTTTTCTGGAGTTATTTGATTTGTACTAAGGAATAAAATTAGCATATACCAGGCATTGAATACATTTTTTTCCTTATGCTCACTGGTAGCTTTCCTTTGTAACAAAATGTAGATAGTAAGATGAAACAAGTGAGTGATGGGGGTGGCAAAGGAAATGGGTTCACTTGTAGAGTAGAAGGTTCTGGCTCCAAAGTTAGGTTGCAATTCAATTTTAATAATTAAAAGCTTAAATGACATTTCAGACACTGACTTTATCTGTCTTGATTTCTGTCAGACATTTTAATCCATGTAGACTAGGGAAAGCTATTTAAGGGCACAAACCTTTATTCCACAGAATATAAAAACCCAAGGAGTTTAAATGTATGCAGTTTCCTAAACAGATTTCACCAGGTGCGATTTATATGAAATGTCTAAGATAGAAAAGGGGAGGAAAAAGAAGAAAATGGAGCATCTGTTTGAGTGGATCCTAAAATGCATGTTTCATTTTCATTCATTTCTGTATGAAGAGAATTGATTCCAATGCTCATGTTGCAGGCCCCTATCTGTGCTTCTGTGTATTTTAGGAGGTAGCTTTTAAAAGCTTTTTTTTTTTTTTTTGTCCTTGATGTTTATTTGTTCATTTTGATGTTTTAGCAGTTACGAACCTTGCCAGTCCTCCTGAAGTTCCACTTGGTGCTTCGGCATTGCTCCTGCAAACTGCTGCAGACTAACTCCAACTGTACAATTTACCACGTAGGTTTATCGACTTCATTTAGCTGCATCTGGAACTCCATGGGTGTGCAGGGTAGTCATGCAAAGCAACAGAGCGGCATGTAAACTGAGCTTTTGATGATTATCACAATGGTAAAATGAAAAAAAAAAAGAATGAAATCTTTGCTTGTATTCTCTGAATGCTTTTGTATGATTACTCTACATTTTGCCCAACTGAGCTTAATGCCCGAATTTGCAGCATGTAGATTTTTCAGCACAGTGGTAGGCACAAAGCAAGGACTTAATAAGTCTTTGTTGGATTAAATTTCATTGTGAAGATAGTATTTTTCTCATTAGATGCCTGTCAATATTCCCTTTTCCTAACTCGGACTCCTTCTGCCTTTCTGTCTCTCTGTGGGTGTAAACACAGAGACTTAAAAGGGACGATGTCTCCAATAAATTAGGAGTGAAATCCAATTGTGTGATCCAGCATGCTTTCACTGTTTTATTTTGTAGCAAACTTGCTAACCTCTGCTATTAGAATTACACATTTTAGATATGAACGCAGTCTCAGCCTCTTGCACACAGTAGGACCTCAACAGTTTTACGTGGCTGAGTCAAAGAAGGACTCACAGAAGGGGTGGTTTCGTAGGTAGGAAAGATGTAGACAAGCATATTCCATGGAGCTGATCTTTTGGGACGTCTTTGTTTTTTTTCCACAAAGATGTTAAGTTTGAAGAAACCCTGCCATTCTTGTAACTTTTCATTAAGGTAACTAAATAAAATGTTTGATTACTGTGTATATTTTCATTGGTGACATTTCTTTGATGAGAAAATGCATTCCAATATGCATTATTTTCAAAGCCATGTAGTATACTAAGGAATTTCTTAATGAGTGAATAAAGTCTACTTTGATATAATTGATTTCAACCATTTATCCACTGATTCAACCCATATACTCTTACAGTGCTATGGTCTTGTGGTTTAAGAGAATTAAAAATTGGAAATGATATTAAATATCATTTGCCTCAACTCCCTCATTTTAAATTGATGACATTAAAGCTGAAAGATTATTGTCCCACATTTCATACTTAATATCAGAACCACTACTTGAATCCAAGCCTCCCAATTTCCCAGTTCAGTTATTTCAAAAAAGAACAAGAAATATAAAAACATGTTAATAGATAGCAATGATATATAAAACATTTCAAGATACTGTCATTGAAACAGAGGTATAACAGATAATTGCTGTTTATGAGGACTTTGCAAGCTAGTTGAAAAGTCCACAATCATGTATAAAAATGTTAATACAACTGAAGAATTAATTAATAAATGTTGAAACAATGAGATATACTTGTTGTGATATTAATAGCAACTACACTTTCCAATAATTTGATATATTAGAAAAGTGCTGTTATATAGCATCTCGAATTTTGCATTTCAGGGAATTAAAAAATAGAGCTGATTACAGTCCCAGCATTAATAAATAATGCACATTGTTAGGCATGGTGATGCAAAGAGAAACATTCTGAAAGAGAGATCTAAGCCTATGATCAACCTGTGGACTTGTCAGCAACTGTGCATGAAGATGAGGAATATTGGGCTTATGAAGTCCTCCAGTAAAGGAGTTAAATAAATAGGCTCCTTGAATAAAGAGTTCCCTATGGATTGCACTGATTAAAAGTTATGATGGAGAAAAAAGTGAAAACACAAATGCCCAATTCCAGGGTGATACATAGTAATTGGAGAGTATACAGAGATAAGAAATTAGGCTAAGATCCTTTAATGTAATTAGCCATGATGTGGCAAAATGTGGGAATGAGGAGATTACAACACTGTCTGTGTCCTTCAGGATATCACACACCAAAGATGAAATTTAACTTTTAAGAAAAAAAAAGGCTAGTGAAATGCCACATTGTTATAGAAGCACTTGATTATGGTGAATCCCAGGATCCAAATTCCTGCCCTTCTTATTACATGAAATAAACAAACAACCATGATGAATACAGGCAAGAGGGATTTCTTACTTTAAGCCACTATATATACTTAAATTCAGCAGATATTTAGGGAATGCTGTAGAATTGTGCCAGGCTTTATATTAGGTGATATATATATATATATACACACACACACACACACACACACACACACGTTTGTGTGTGTGTGTGTGTGTGTGTGTGTGTGTATTGTTTCTAGTACTTACAAGAACTCTTTAAGGTTTATATTATTGTTCTAAATATATTGTTTCAACTTACAGGAAATGAAGTTCAGACAAGTGAAGCAATTTTTCCTGAGCCATACGATGAATAGAGAGAGATAGGATTAAGATTTGATGATAGGACTGTCTGATCTCAGATCCCAAGCTGTCTTTCATATACACAGTAGCTACTTGAAAAACAATTTATGAGCTAAGAAACACATATGCTAAGTGTACTACTTGGAAACAATGGTGGCATTTTGCTATCTGTATTACTAATTTTAAATTGCTTTGCTAAGCAAAACAAGAATCTAACGATCTCATCCTATTACCATACTAAAGTTTCCATTATGTATTCATAGTAACATCCATTAAAGGCTGACTATGTGAAAGACATGACGTTATGTGCTTTTTAAATAATATCTCATTTAAATACCTTAATAGTCCGATGTGGTAGTTATTAATTGAGCTGTATTTTACTGATGAGAATATGTCTATATATATTTCCAACTTTCCCCTGTCCAATGTAGGTCAGCGAGTATAGTTTCAAAGAGCAGTAGGTATTTGAGCTCCATTGGCCAGTAACTATGGGAATTTGTCCTGTTCAAATCATGTAATATTTCTGTGTCACTTTGTCTGCAAAATTGGAAGAATAACAATCCCTTACCTGTTTAAGGTTGTTACAAAGACACACTGATGTGTGTGTGGAAGAACTTTAAAATAAAAAATAATATGGAATTTTAATTATTTTTCAATCATTTTTAATATGTCTGATATTTAACATTCAACATATGTTTCTTATATAAATGTTTAAATTTATTTTGTCATTGAATCACTATGGAAAAGTAGTGTGAGTAAAATTTATTTGGACTAATTCTTTGAAAGGTGAAAAGATCTATGCTTAAGGAAGTCATATCTGAAGAATTGAAATCTATGGGCACTTTCTGTTTTATTCTGGCTGTGGAGGTAGGAAATCGATACTTTTTTGGTCTGGCAAGAAAACAATGAACTGTCCACAGCTTGTTTGTTTTTCATGAGAAAACACAACATAGTTTTTTAATGGCCTGACAAAGAAACTTCCAATTCATTTAATAGTGAAAAGATGTTTCAATCTAACTCAATCTTATTTCTACAGCGAGGAAAAAAAAATAACTAAATTTTGTGTACCTTTTATTTTTTGTGCAGTTATTAATAATGTGTGTTGTAGTTCTACAAGTCAAGGCTTAGCAAAAAATTTTTGAAACAAAGAATCTAGATAATCAACAAGCTGGATAATGTCCCTTTGAATAGTTGAGTGTCATTTTTTTGTGAAATCTTTGTATACCTAGGCCTGGACTATTGCAGGGGTGGGCAAAAGAGGACCCATGAGCCAATCTGGCCTTCTGCTTGTTTTTGAACAGTCAGCCAAATAAGATTGACTTTTTTATTTTTGAATATTAAAACCATAAGTAAACAATAATATTTCATGAAGTAGGAAAATAATCTGAAACTCAAATTTCTGTATTTCCTGTATTTCCATAAATACCGTATTACCAGAACATGGCTACCTCCATTCATTTATGGATGTTCAATGAACGTTTCACACTGCAGTGGCAAAGTTGAGTAGTTGCAGCAGAGATCTATGGCCCACAAAGCCTAAAATATTTACTTTTTTGCCTATTACAGAAACGGTTTGCCAAACCCTAGACTAGGTTTTAAAGAAGCCAGCCAAAAAGAGCAAAAAATAGATCAAACAATCGTGTTCATGATACAAAGGACCCACAATCTGTTAACATAATATCTTTTTTAGAAGTTTTCAGAAACAAATGTTTGCTCACATTTACTAAAAGTGTTAGGCTTTGGCTGTTCTGTTTCTTGAGGGGAAAAAACAACAAAAACAAAAACCCCAAGAGGCCAACTTACCTTTTTAGGCTACAGTAGTTCTTACAGTAGTTCATATATTGAAATTCATTATTTTTTTCTCATTTGCAAAATTTCACTATTAATATGATGCACATAAGGATGGCATGAAGAGAGTGACAACATAAGTGAAATGAATAGCACTTTCGTGGCCCATAGCTGCTATTTTAATATTATCATCATTTTTTTTGCAATAATTAAATAGCTTGTGATCTACTGGACTAAGAACTATGAAGGATCACCCGTATTCTTAATTTCTGAAATTTGACTATAACCAGTAATGTCAAATATGTAATTGCACGCAAGTCAAAAGAAATAGTTATTTAACTTCTCTTTCCCTTTACTGGAGTTTTAATGAACTAATCCAAATGTCTCAGCATGTTTTGTTTTAATATCCTATCATCTGCTATTGACTTGAAAGAAAGTATGGAGGGATCTTGAGATGTTAGCAAATAAAAGATGCCCCTAAAAAGTTTAAAGACCTGATTAAAGTTTGTTTGAGGGTTCTGCCAGGTATACTACAACTAATGCACTGTGGAATCTTAGATGCATTTATTCAGTAGCCACTGACACTGGTTGAGAATGTTTGCAGATTAATCAATGCCTGCTCATTTGCAAGGAAAGATCTCACAGTCTTAGATAGTTACACTTTAAAAATGAAATGCAGCACTCTTTATAATACTGCAATGTTCTGCTCCGTGACTGTTTCAGTGCTTTATGACTGACAAAGAGAGTCATTAGAAGGCTGTTTGATGGACATAACTAAGTGAATTGGAAAAAATAAAAAAGCCTTTTCAGCCCATTCAGAAATAATTGATGTGACTGAGACAGCTGTATGTGAGTTCCAGATAAGGAGAAGATTTATGGAGAAACTACTGAAGCTAAAAAGGAAGGTGCAGATTTAAAGTTCCCAATAAAGTTGTCTGTAAGACACAGAGCAGTATTCAATAAGGAAAGAGATTTAACCTGAGGTTCTTTCCAATAGATGGCATCCTTAGGGCCCTATCTTCTCTCAAATAAAATCCCCATAAAGTAGTGTCACTAGGTTATAAAAAATGGACTCCAAGGGGAAAGTATCTGCACTCTTAGCCCTATGCTATATTTTGTCCTTACTGTAAATATTGTATATAGTATGGTATTTCTAAAATTTAACTCTTTTCTTTTTCTTTTTCTAAAGTTGACCATGGCCCTATCATAAAAAAAAAAAAATACACATTTATTCTGCATGTCGTAATTTAAGACTACTGATGTAGATAGAAAGCAAATATTTTTAAGTATGTCTAATTATGGAACATAATATTTGTTTTTATGGTGTGACAGTTACCTTTTAATCAATCTAACAATTAAGAATAGGTAAAAAGAAAGGTTTTATTATTATTCATATATTTGTGAAGATTCATCTGGTCTGTATTGCTTTTCTTAGAAACTATAAATGAACTTTCTGAAAAAGGTTTTTCTAAATAGGTAACACCTGGAAATGTTATTCACATTTAACAATGATTGTATTCTGAAAGCAGAATAGATTAATAACATAATATTATAATATTAATATTATGTTAATGTCAAAATTAATTTCCTCAAATGTACCAGTTATAAAGAGTACATGTTATTATATATTTTCAACAGGGAGGTTGGTTATATGGTACTGTAAAATTAAACAAAATTAAAATGAATATATAAGATAAAATAAAAAATAAGGCAGTTATTATAGTACAATTTGACCTTCTCGATATTTAAAAATATGTACTTTTTAGAAAATCATTTGAGTCCTCTAGTGAATTTGAAATGCATGGATTTAACTTTCCTTGAACCCTCTGGATGGGAGCAGGGTGGGATCTGGCTGCTAGTATGTTTTGGAAGTAAAGTAGAGCTTGTGAGAGCTTCTCATGTCACTTCTAAAGCTGTTAGACTACCAAGATTGAGGGTGACTGTTAGGTATTGTACATTATCAATCATGGAGATGCAATTTTACAAAAAGGAATAATGAATCAAATGCTCACCTAGATCACAAGCCTTCTTTCTGTAATCCAGATATATTCTAACTCCTTTGCTCATCTAAGCAGACGGTCTTTCTCGTGATCCCAAATTCATCAATATGCCAGTTTTAGCATCTGTTCCTATTTTCCAGAAAGCAAAACTATCAAACACAAATGCATTTACTGAATATGTTGCATTTCACACCCCACAGCATTCAACTTTATAAATCCCCTTATTTGCTCTATTTGTCCTTTTAAGTCCCTGAGATTAACTTCATTTAGAAATGATCACTGTAATCACACATCCCTGCCCTTGGGCTCACCAATATTTCCTAGCAAGAAGGGAGGGTACAAAGAGGCCACCAAACAGCAGAAGACAGGGATGGCAGATAGATGGCCTCTCCATTAATACTCTTGCCTATTCACCATGTGACCTCTAGATTTCTAAGAAATAATGTTAATAAAATTATTTAAAGAATGAAGAAGGCTGGCTACAAGTCTATAGTAGTTTCAAGCAGTGTCAACTCTAATGCATCTCCATCAGCTGGAGGGAGGATGCAAATATTTAATATATCCAATGCTCCAGGAATTGTATATTATCTGAAGTTTACCTTTGATTGTATTTGTAACACACCCTACTACGGGGACTACTGAGATATTTATAACCTGTAAGACCTCTGAGTAGTCCTGCAGTAGGGTGTATCCTCAAGCGGAAGTCCCTAATGTGTCATAATGGAGATAAAAAATAGACTACACTTGCAATCAGATGTTTATAGCAGCGCAATTCACAATTGCAAAGATGTGGAAACAACCCAAGTGCCCATCAATACACGATTGGATTAATAAAATGTGGTGTGTATATATATATATATATATATATATGTACTATGGAGTTCTACTCAGCCACAAAAAAACAATGGTGATCTAGCAACTCTTGTATTATCCTGGCTAGAGCTAGAGCCCATTCTACTAAGTGAAGTATACCAAGAATGGAAAAACAAACACCACACGAACTCACTATTAAATGGGAACTAATCGTTCAACACTGAATGTGCACATATGGAAGTAAAACTCAATGGAAATCAAGCAGGTGGGACGGGGAAGAAAGGGTTGGGTAAATTCACACCTGAAGGGTACAATGTACACTATCTGGGTGATGGGAACACTTATAACATTAACTCAAACTGTACAAATCAAGACACGTACCCAAACCGTTTGTACCCCTGTAATATTCAGAAATTTTTAAAAAAAGACATATAAAAGGAAAGATAATAAATGCCATTCTAAAATAATGGAATAGAGAAATATTCATGTTCAATGAATGGTAGATTAAATAGCTTTTGAAAAATTTGGATGTCATTGTATGTACATCTTTGCTTTATGAATAATTTGCATTTAGAACAATACAAACAGTACATTAATAGGATAATTAGGTTTGAAATTTCATGTGGATTTTAGAAATTCTATTTTATAAGCCTTGTGAACTACTGGTCCAGTTGTATATTTTCTTTTAAAAAAACACTAAAACATAATGGGAGACAGTTCTAGTTAATAGTTGTGGCCTGAGGTGTACTATCTTTTATAGTATGTCTTTGAGAGACCTTAAGGCTCTTTCTTTCTGTAAACTATCTCATTAATTCTGAGAGAATTTAAGTAAGTAAGGGGCAAGTATTATCGCCTCCATTTTGCAGACCCTGAGCCTAAGGCACAAGAAACAAAGGTCAGCTAACTTGTCCGAGGTCACACAGGGAATCTGTAGGGTTTCTTGAAATAGAATCCTTTTGTTTTTCTGTCATTTCTAATTTGCTTTTTTTTCTCATTAAACACACATACACATATACATATACCCACACACAGACACCCAGAACATAAAATTCCTCAACATGCTTTTACCGTTTACTTTGTATTTGTAATCTTTTTGAATTTCATTTCTCTCTTAATTCTAGTTTGCCTGTCTTCTCTGATCTCTTCAATTCCCCTCATACATTTTATTACCCTCCCACCAAGCAAAAGGTGTTGACCACCCCTTTTTGCTTATATTTTCAAATACTTACCTTAAAACAAACCTTCTTCAGTGCCAATGAAGAAAGACAAAAAATAAATAGATAAATAAATAAAACTCTTTATACAAATCTTTTTCTTCTCACGGCTACTCTATTTCTCTCTTTTATTCATATTTTCAATATTAGTAGTACATCCCCACTTTCTGTATTTCTCCATGTATTTACAAGACTATTTTTCCTTCTTTTGGTCTAATCTACAATTGTCCTGAGTTTAGAGCTTTTACACCTACAATACCTACAATGACCTAAGGGATAAATATAATGGGCTTGTGCTATTCGGCATTCTTCTTGATGTTTCCAATGCTTTTGATTATATCGGATTGTCTCTGTTTCTAGAAATGGTCTGCTTCTTTGACTCCTGAGTTTCAGAAGTGTCCTGCTTTTCCCGTCCCACCTATTTTTTTAAAAAATCCTTTGTTTCTGGCCTCAAATATGGAACCTATAATAGGCCCTCAAATACATGTTATCTATCAAGCTTCTTTTAGAGATCTCAACCCACACATCCCTCCTATCTAATGCCTGCCCTAAATTCTCAAGTAGGTTTCACAGCATCTTTTTCAGACCTTCAATTTACTGGAAACTTGATCACAGTATGTTTTGTCTGTTTTTATATACCTATAAGGCTTTGAGTTTCTTAAATGTGTAGAATCATTGTTAGAAATCTTTGAAACCCTGGACCATAATGAGTAGACAATAAATGCAAGTAGAGTGAATTAATGACTCGATCAAATCATCAATGTGAGCTTGCTCTGCAGTGGCCTTGCTGTCCATTCTTACTACTGCCACTTCCTGGCACCCTTACCTCTTGTTCGGTAAATGTTTCTCCATACTTCACCCCTTCTTGACATAATCTTCTGCCTTCAACATTTCTTCTTCCTCCTCTTTAGTAAGGAATTATCAGATCACATCTTCAACATTGCCCCTTTAATTAGATCATTCACTCACCAACATAAATTCTTTGATTTCCGTTCTCTCTTGTTTATAATTCTCACATATGCCCCACCCACAATTTTTGGAATAAGTTTCTTTGAGAGCTCCTACTTGTGTTACTTATTCAAGTCTCTAGCATGTCTTTACACTTTCAAAAGCCTGGAAGACTGACCCTCTTCCTCAAGCTCTTTTGCTTACTCTTCTTGTAAGCACACCAGTCTGCATTTGCAGGGTGCAAAGTAATTTGTCACACTAGACAGAAAAATACATAGCTCAGATGCTTCAGTTTACTAACTGTCCTTATGACCATGCTTTTTAAAATTTGTTAGTTGTATATATTTATGGGGTACATTTGATGTATGATCGTACTTTTAAGTCTCTAGATGGAACCAAGTTTCTCTCCCTGGAAACTCTTATGGACACTTCAGGAGCCTGCTGGCTTCTGGGAGTGATTAGCTTTCTTTGATCTCAAGCCATATTCTTCCTAATGGCAGCGTTTGTCTTTCCTCTCTGTGCCTCTTCCTCACCTAGGGAAATTTTAAAAACTATTCTTACCCAGTTTCTATCCTGAATTCTGATTCTTTGGGTTTAAGTTCGAGCCAGGTACTGACATTTCATTTTTTCACAAGTTCTATGGATGATACGAAAGCACATCTAGGTTTAAGAATCATCATTTAAACTATTCTACTTCAGAGTATCGGTAATTAACAAAGTGACAGTCACATATATAATGCAAATGTATTCTCTTTCAGAAAGTCAGTACACTGCTTTACATTTTTGCTTTTGTCAATCTTGCTGGAATATGTAAATAATATGAAATCTGTATCATGAACTCTGCTATAAAACCTAACCATCTTCTCAATAGACCCAACTGTCTGCCTGTCTTTCTCTCTCTCTCCCTCCCTCTCTCTGTCTCCCCACTCTCTCTTTCTCCTTATCACTTTAACTCTGTATGTCTGATCCACTATTGGAATTAAATCTTAACTCTTGCATCTGTAGGGGTGAGGGGAAATTGTCCTTTCCCCTGAAAGTTCGCTGAAAGATCAACTTACAATTAAGGCAGATTAATAAGAGAAAGGTTTATTTACCATGTGCATGGGGAGAATCACAGAGTGATTACTCGATATCCCAGTGGGATCCAGATATTTTTATACCTTCTTTCTAGAGGGGAGAGAAAGATGAGCAGATTAGGTAATTCTATTTAGGGGCAATAAATGGTTGCTAGGGAGGATGAAAGGATGGGGGAAAGAGATTGACTCGTACAGTACATGATCCTCTTTGTAAATTAAATTAACCTGGGAGACAGGTATTATATTTAAATGATTTGTGCCAGGTCTTGTGTCATCTTCTTTCCTGCAATATATTGAGACAACAGGGAGAGGAAGGGAAGTCAATTGCCCCTTTGATCTTTTGATGAGTCAATCCCAGTTTATGCAGATAGAGGGAAAATCCTCTCCAATGCTTTTTGATCTTGAAGGGCCTCTACTTACAAATATTCTTTCTACCAAGGAGTCATATTTTAGGGTGAAATTTCCTGAGCTCCCTCACATCAATGGGTTATCCTTCAGAATTTAAGATTCTGTATTAGTTTGGTTCACTTTGCCAACTTAGATAGTTTTTCACAAGAATTTTATTATTCAAAATTATCAAAATAGATTTTAAGTAATACTGATATAGTGCTCATATTGGATTATAGAATTCTAATGGAATATTTTAAAATGTGGATAAAATGATACATGGGATATGTTTACGGTCCATTGTGTGATACTTTTTACTTTGGCTTTTTATTGTAAATTATGTTTTCATTTATTCAGATATAATTTCATATGGAAAAGCTTTTATACAAAAGGGAAACATTGATGAATCTAAATATTGTTAAAATATAAATAGATTTTAGTATTTTAAAATTACAACATTCTTCCTTCTAAAATAATTGATGAAAGATTAAAATATTCACAGTCAAAACAGGATAGGAAATAAAAAATAAAATGCATAGATTCATAGCAGTTATTATATAATATATTGTAGAAAAATTATTAGTTTGTTTTTGACATTTTTCATTACAAACATAGCCTATCACTTTTCTCTGCTATTCTATCATTACTTTTGGTGGAATAAGCATTTAAACATAGATTCTGAGGTTACCACTTTCACTCAAATAAATGCCACTTTCTTTTCTACTTTTATATCAAAATGAAACACCATTTCTCGTAATTTCTTATTTTCCTTTTCTCAATTTAGTAGTATAATTTATGTATTTCTGTATTCATTTTGAGCTTTCTTCTTATGTTAGTGAGGAGTGATTCAAAAAGATGATTTGAAAGTCATTAAAATAGAATTAGGGGCGGGGGCAGTGGCTCACACCTGTAATACTAGCACTCTGGGAGGCCGAGGCGGGCAGATTGTTTGAGTTTAGGAGTTCGAAACCAGTCTGAGCAAGAGCGAGACCCCGTCTCTACTAAAAGTAGAAAGAAATTAATTGGACAACTAAAAATATATAGAAAAAATTAGCTGGGCATGGTGGCGCATGCCTGTAGTCCCAGCTACTCGGGAGGCTGAGGCAGAAGGATTGCTCGAGCCCAGGAGTTTGAGGTTGCTGTGAGCTAGGCTGATGCCACGGTACTCCAGCCTGGGCAACAGAGTGAGACTCTGTCTCAAAAAAAAAAAAAAAAAAAACCTAAATAGAATTAGGGACAGCACTTGACCCTTATTTTTCTTTTTATGAATATTTTAACCCCTTGCTATGTCTTGAAGTGATAATATGTCTGCATGACCCTTGGAGTTCTTGCCTAAATTCATCATTGTCATTAAAATTTCATTCTTCTATTTGCTGAGTATTTTCTGTGTTCAGAAAAATATGGTTTTAGGAGACTATCAGTGGTTTCATTTACAAGGTGAGCCCAAGGAGATCTCAATAGTCACAGATAGTTTGCAGTCAGTCGGGAGTGATAAATGGGGGGAAAAAGAAACAGAATAAAATGTACACACACAATGTAAAGCATGGTAAATACAAATTGGTATCTACTGATACAAGTTTAGGAGTCTGAGTGAAATCAATTTGCCAATCATCAAAATGCAGGGTCCTCATATGTTGGGTTTCCTGTGCAGCAGGTGTTTCGAGCACATAAAGGGCGTCTCTGAGTTATTTGTTGAACAGGGTCCTTTTAAATGAGATCCCACCAAATCCATTAAGGCATCACACCCATAATGTGTGCATTCCTGTAGGTGTCTCATAAGGGGCAGAACCAAGGCCTTATTTCCTTCCATCAGGAGCCCCCTTTCCTTGCAAATGGCACCATGAGCATACACAGATACATCCTGCTAGAATAGGTAGCTTCCAGAACCTCTGAACAGTCATGCTGTAAAGGCTCATTCTCTTCAGCTGGTAACAGGGTGGCAGGACTGAGAGTAGACACAGCCTTTAATAACAAATCTCAAGTAGCTGCTACTACCCCAGAGGTAAGGAGGCCTTCCTCTCCCAGCATTGTCCACTTGCTTTCACAAGTATGCCACTGGCCGTAGGATGTCTCCCCGCATTAGTACTAAGACTCCAAGGCTCATTCGTTGTTTTTCATGAATGTATCCTTTAAATTCTGTCTGCCAGTCAGGCAGCCCCCAAACAGGGGCAGTAGTAAAACTCTGCTTTTGTTTTTCAAAGGCATTGTGACAGTCTGTGGTCCAGATCGGGGCTCCACATCCGTCCCTTTAAGGACCTCATACAAGGGCTTTGCTATTAGTCCAAAGTTTGGGATCCAGATGCCACAGAATCCTGCCATTCTTAGGAACCCATGCAGTTGTCACGGGTTCCCTTGCTAATTTGGAATCCCAGATAAGTAACCTGCTGTTTGCAAATCTGTCCAATTGCAGGTTCTGCAAGTCCCCTGCTCTGCCCTCACCAAACAAGGTGGGAGATCCTTCTTTAAACCCCTGTGGCAACACAGTCCAGCAGCACCTTGAGGCCTCCCTAGTCCCAAGATCCTGCCATTCAAAAGTGACTGAGTGCCCTTCATAGTTACTTGGATGATATCACTAATGGCACCTAGATCCTTCATGAATCTATCCTCATTGGTATGGGGAATTTAAATTCTTTCTTCACATCCTGGGGTCCTATTGGCCCATACAGCCTTACTCACTTTTGGCAGCTTTCTTCTTGCAAATGCTGCAACGATGTGCCAGTCTACTGAGGCCCAGACTTCAAAGTGAATTGCTCCACAGTGGCAGTCTCCAGCATGCTTCACCAGGTCCTGGTATTCGTCTCCAGGAGCTTAGTGGCACTCTTAGAGGTGAGCTTCTGCCACTTCTATAACAGCTCCCAGTTCTCCTGCTGCTCACCCAGGTCTGCCAGATTCGGCAGTGGAGGCGGTAGCAGAAGCAGTTCCAGCTCTGGCTACAACTTTCCAGGGTCCGCCTCCTTGGCCTGCTGTGGCAAGTTCCTCAGCTGCCGCTTGCTTATGGCCACCTCACCACTGCCTGGCCCACATCTGCCTACATGGCTTGGCACCAAATGAATCCCCACTGTCAATTTCAACTGGGGTTCCCTTGGGGAATATTTGGATTGGAGCCACTTGGGACTAGGGTGGCCTCAGCGTGCTGCTGGACTGTGTTGCCTCAGGGGTTTAAAAAAGGCTCTCCTGCCCTGTTTGGGGACGGCTTAGCAGTGGACTTGCAGAACCTGCAATTGGACAGATTTGCAAACAGCAGGCCCCCTCCTTCATCTCCTGAGTCCTGGACTTGAAAAGAAACCGTTTGCTCTCCTGGGGGATTCTTGTTACCTAGAGCCCTTTGCGATTTGGGGCAATGTTCTTTCCAATGTCCTTCTTTTTTACAAAAAGCACACTGATTGTATATTGATCTGTGGCAACTTTTTCCGCCCTTTCCTTTTGACTGTCTCAAATGACCCTGCCAGCTGTCTTTCTGCATTCAAGACCCCATCTGACATTGCCCTAATGGAAATTGCCCTGCCTAGTTTTAGAAGGAGAGACCATTCACACTTCTGAGTCAACCTAGTGGGTGTGGGACTGAAGAATTGATTCCAGTCACACTGTCCATGGCCCCTCTCACGGTGCTAAGATGGTGACTCTGGTCATGAGCCGGGCCTCTTCCAGGGATTGCCCTAGCTGCAGCAGACATCATGGCTGCCCCCGGGGGACCTAGGTGGGATGGGTGCCATCCTGCAACCTCACGTGCATGCCCATGGTAGGCCGGTTGGGCAGCAGGTGTCCCCTCCTTGCTGGGCTTCATTCCCCCCTCACCCCACACTGCTGGGCTGTGGGCCACACATACTAGCCCATCCCCATTGGGTGCGCCCCCCGGACAACAGTTCTGCTAGGCACCTAGCCTTGGTGGGTACCCAGCTGCTGACTTAGAACTGGTGCAGACCAGGGGAATCCTACTGCCCAACTAAAACAAAGCATCCCAAAAGCCTGCAGTGGTCTGTGCAATGGGTAAAGGACTCATGTGATCCAACCTGGTTGCATATGTGATTTTTTCCCCATTTACCTGACCTTTGACAAAATAATTCCAGTTGTAAGACAGTATAATAATTCAAGGTTTCATTCAACAGCCAATTCTCCTAACACTCCAGCACGTACATTGGATTACAATAACACTTTTCTCTTTTAGACATAGACTTATAGCTATAAGTTGGCCATTCAGCCAAGATTTTCTCCAAGAGGCTTTCAGATGGAATAGAAATGGAGCCTCCCTACGTTGCAACAAGACTCACAAACCGCAGACACAAACAATGAAAAAAATAATGCCAAGGCCTTGCAACAAATGGGAATCACACAAATGAGAATCAAATTCTCTCAAATGAAAACCAACATCTCCTAATCCAAAAGTGAATGAATACCCTAGATTCCCTGGGAACTGTACAAATGAGCTCCAAATCCGAAAGGGGATGAATCTCTCAGGTTCCCTAGTTCTAGTCAACCATGATTTCCACCCCCAAACGGTGCCTCCAAACAAATCCAAACAAAATGCCCTGCCACAGAGCAGGAAGTTCTGCAAATCTCCCCCAAATGGGTAGAATCAAGGGTCTCAGCATGCATGGGGGAATTTACTCACACAAATAGCCACAGCATCGACACATCTCCCAAATCCATTTCCTTTTTCTTAACAAAGTTAAAGCTGGTTGGAACTGTGTCTAATTTGGAGAAGAGAGATGGCAGTTCTCCAGAGCTAATCAGGCTCTGACAGCTGCTGGGAAGGACCCTCACTCTCTTATCGGAAAGGTGATGCTCCTACCCACAGCTTGACCCGGGGCTGCTCCTCACCTCTTCCAGCAGTCGCAGGCTACTGTCCCACCAGGGCACTGATGGGCCCACCTAGAGATGCCAGATTTTGTTACCAAAAGTTCAGCACTTGTCCCCAAGTCCACATCAAAAGAATGAGGACAAATAGCTTGAGGAGAAGGAAAGAGAAGTTTATTAATTTGCTGGCAAATGAAGATCATGGTAGACTCTCATCTTAGAAAAAACTGTTGTCCTAGCTATAATATAAGCAGAAATACAGAGCGTTTAAAGGGAATTTTGAGCTTGGGGGTATTGCTATTTAATTGTAGCATCTCTGGTGAAGACAATCTTGTGACTTCTGCCCAGCCATCTCCTGTGGTACAAAAAACAAAAGAGACTCCCCTGCCCCTCTGATTACTGGCTTCAGGCAGGGATGCAGGTTTTAATCTCCAAAAAGTGTGGCAGGGGGGATTTAAGAGATGGCTGGTAATACATTTTACCCTTTTTCAGGCCTTAGCTTTCCCATTAATAATCTACCATGTGCAGATAATGTTTAATATTTCTACAATTCTGCTGACCTAGATTGTGATTAGTAATTTGTACCATGAGCATTCAAGTTATAAAGGTGTGAATTCCACAGCTTTCTAGCCATGTTTATTTTATACTTTGTAGTAAAAAGAACCAGTCTGAGTTGTAAGTTTAAAAATACGTACACTTGTGCCACTTTCAAATTCATATAACAGCTTAATGGGTACAACTATTGTCCAGAATAATCTTAGACTGAAATTACAGCACATTTTTATATTGTTTTCCCAAATTATTATTTGTATGTAGCACTGTCAATATGTGGCATTAGTTTGTTCCTTTAATGAGCTTAATTTTTTTATTATTTTATTTTGTGGTTAATTAAGATAATTTGCAAATTCCATAGTAAATCTTCAGTTCATTATCAGTGGCATAATAAATCATGGGGTTCAATTAGACAAAGTTTTGCAGCATTTTTAAAATACAAATTAAAGACTGTCTATGATTTTACTTTTTTGGGACTGAACTACAAACAATAATAGCACATACCATTAAACTTTATAGTTTATTCTCTACTCACTGCTTAAGGAAAGTTTTATCTATTATTTCAATGGGACCCTTACAATTTCAAGTCAGTAGGTCATATTTTTATAGGACTGAAGTAATAATATATTTCAATTTCCTAACACTGCATCTAAATTTCTATTTGTCAGCTGTATTTTTAATAGCTTAAGTCAACTGCCAACACATTTGGTTTTAAAGGATTGTATCGTATGGACAAAGTATTTAAAAACGGAGTCTTCTTACAGTGGATTAGTTCAATATTTATTGCCTTCACAAATCACTGACCCGTGTTTTTTTAGAGTCTATTGGTGACAAGCGTATCTGAAGTGCAGACTACAGAATAAGAAAAGGTTGAATATGTGCTATTAACATATCATATTTAAATGTATGTTTTAGTGAAATTGCAGTTTTTTATCTCTTTCTGAAAGGGAATTTTCAGTTTTTCCGTATAAAATCTAAGCTCTAGGCAATGCCATAGATAATACAGAGTTAACCAAATAGATTTCAACATATCTAATTATTTTGTATTGAACTCGTTGTCAATAGCCATTAATGTATGTAATTTATGTATTTTTTAATAAGATATTTTACCATCTTATATCTTAGTGACATTCAGAATCTTTTCTTTTACAGCCATTTCGTAGAGTGACGTTTTCTGTTGTGAGTCAGCCTCAGGACCCACATCAGGGGTCACTGCAGAGTTGCTATGACAGCGGGCTGGAGGAGTCAGAAACACCAAGCAGTAAGAGTTCATCAGGGCCAAGACTGGGTGCCCTTCCACTCCCAGAGGACAACTATGAAAGGACCACGCCGGATGGCAGTGTTGGTGAGGCAGAGCATATGGAAAATGGTAGGGGCAAACACAACATCCACACACATAATCACGCTAGTGAGCCATAATAAGTATACTCATGAAGGTCAGTCTAAAATCAAACTAAAATAGCTGACGCTAAAACTGTTTTATCTTAAATAAGAAATATTTGCTAAAATACAGAAATGCCAAATAAAGGGACATAACCATATAGATAAAATCCACCCAAATGCCACCATCATTTAAAAACAGCCTATCAGAAATAAACGCACTCATAAATAAATCAGAGTAGGGCCCACTGTGAAAAAAAAAACTAAATAAGTGCACAATTCCTAAACAATAGCAACTGAAAAAAGTCTTGTCTGATTATTTTCTTCTATTCATTTTTGTCATGCAACTATTTCTTCAATTACAATTATACAGTCTTAGTGAAAGGAAATGACAATAAACACACCTTGCTCCACTTTTTCTTTTCCTAGATATTTAGAAAAGTATTTTCAAACCTCTCCTTTTGAGTGATCACTGAATTAGAGTCAAAGGAGAACAGTACTGTCTTGTTCTTCATAGTATACAGTAAATAGTATTCAATTTTCCCTCCCATTTAAATATAAGGTTTTTTCTCCTTTTTTCATGAGAGAAAGGAAAGAAAAAAATCATAATACTTCATATTCTTATCCTGTTGTGAGGTAATTCTCATAATTACAATTGGCCTGATACATATTTCTTTAAGTTATAAATTTAGATTGAAAATAGCATTTGTAAAATTTTTCATATTTGTTTATTATGTTCCCTAAGATGACTCGCTGATTTATATTCTGGATTTCAAGTCGTAAGTAAATGCCTAAGGAATGGGTTTATGTCAAATAATGGAATGGTAAAATTCTTCCTAACTTCATTATTCTTTCAAACTTAAAAAGAGATGTGGCTATACAGAGAGAAAGGAAGGGGAATCACATATTTTTTATCTCTAGTGAAAATTCAAAATGGATTTATGTCTTTCAACAGCTCAACCCCTAAGTGAAATAAGACATTCTAACATTTTGTTTTATATCAGTTTCTTCAGGGTGATAAGCAAGTAGAGCATATTAATGCAGGAGAAAGACTGATTTTCTTCTGGAAGTTTATCTATGAATATTAAAATCCAACATTTGAGAGTAATACATATATATATCTATATATGTATATATATAGATATATATATTCATGATATGTATATATATCATGAATGACCCCAAGAGTCATTGCTAAGTTAAATCATGCTAAATAATTATTTATCCACATTGTTATTGGGTGAGAAGATATGATCTCAGAGTCTGATGACTGATGTTCCTCTTGATTCATTATCCAGAGTTAAAACGGCATTTTGCCACATGGCTTTGAAGGCATGCTTATCTGTGTGTATGGTGGTGTGCGCTTATGTGGATGGGAGTCTGATGTGCTTTTAAAGAATTAACTTTCTTCAGTAACTTTTTAAATGAGTATAAAATTTTCGTATGAATTGCAATGCTGATAAATACATATTTAAGGCAGGTATGTTTAAAATTCTTTGGACAAAAATAAAAGTTAAATTAAAAATACATGTATATGTATTTATATATTTATAAATACATACCTAGGTAGACAAGGTTAATTTAATTTGAGGGTATTACTACATCTAAGATTGCCTTTTGATGATAATATATACTTTTATTTGTGTTTTAGAAAGTACTTATTCTTACTGTAAACAGCATAGTGTATAATAAGTCTCTATTTTTTGGATGTCAGCTATATTAACAGAAAAGACTTTATACCACTGGCATTATAATCACATTTTAATGTTGTTTTCTGTTTTGTAAGTTTATGGGGATTCAACACCTTTAAAATAAGAAAGAAGTGATGGATGCATAATTAAGACATGATTATATACGACAAACACATACATATTGGCTACTTTTTAGGAAGTATACATGTCATGGAAAACTTAACAGATGAGCTTCTTAACAGAATAGAAAGTTTACTTTGAAACATTTCTAAAAGAAGGTTTTTAGTGCTTTTTTATAACCAAGTTTTAAGTACTATCAACAGTAAGGGCCATAATAATGTAAATGTTTTTCCCTTATATTTATATGTGACTGACACTTGCAATTCAGAGTTTATGTAACTGTTTGTCATCTGCAACCTGTGATGATGTTAGCCCTGATCTATAGGTAATGTGACTCACTTCAGGTGATCTAAATGTAACAGTTGACATTTGAGTAAGAGTTTTATTGAGTCTAAGTTTTCAGACTATTCATCTAGCCATAAAATGCAATTGTATTGCTTGAATTCTGGTAATTTCATCTTCAATATTAATGGATCATTCTGACATAAATAGAATTGGAATTGAAATCTGTCAAGTACTCATTTGTCACATTTAATTGGAATCCAGGTAATCTGCAGTGTTTTGCTTGGTTAAGTTTTAATCAGGATTTGTATTGGATTTTCATTTGGATTTTCCATGAAAATACCATTTTGGATGCTGTGTTAGTTCCTAATTATTATTACCTCAAATGTTTTCCCTGAATTTTAGCCTATGCGAAACAGTGCAGTTATAACTGATTATTTTGGATTAACTTTCATTTTAAAGCTTTAGAAGATAATTTCCAGTGAAATAAAAGATTTCAATATCATGATGCAAACCAGGAATAAGTGAGGACAGCCAATGACAAAAATAAGTTGTCACAAACACTGTGGCAAGGAAATAACTGAAACAAGCAAATTTAAATGAATGAGCACTAAAATATACTTATGTTTTATAAAAGCTTTCTCTGTCTTTTGTACTTTAGCATAATAAACAAAACTTCATTAAAAGGGCCTGGGGATTAATTCCATTTTTAACAAGGTTTACCCTATGTTCTAACCCACATTACTGCCAAATGGAGAAATAGGTTTTATTCTCTTATTAGCTAAGGAAAAACAATACACCATAAGAACAAACAGAATTTCTTGCAACTGGAATCTAATAATGTAGAAAGAGATCCACCCTTTTGAAGTTCCAAATATGTGGAACTTACATGCCTCAGGTCTCTAGAAAGTAATAGTGGAAATTATGCCATTTAAAAAATATTTTAAGAAAACCTTATGAATTATATATTTATTTATGACAAAGATCACTAATATATATTTCTTTGGCTTTAATTAATTATCATCATCATGATTTTTCATGCTGATCCTTTGATATCCATCTTATCAAAGATTGAGATAATTGGTTATTTCATTAAAACAAATTTAGTACAATAAAATATTTGATATGGAGTTCACGATGGGAAGTTGGTAATGATAAAATATTTGGTGATGAAAATGTTAAAATAATTAAAACCTATTACAATGAATTGATAATTCAAGTAAAAAGCAAATGTTGGGCTTAAAAGCACCACCACATTAAGGGTAAGCACTGACTATGCAAGAGCTTGCCCTTATCTTAATTATTCAGTAGTCCTCAGACTTTTTCTTGAAGTGGTATGTAATAGCTTCTTTAGGTCTGTTGTCAAGTATTTATCTTGGCCCCTACTTTCATGCCATGGTCTACTTACTCTTTTTGAAGCCCCCTCTGAATTATCTTTGCAAAGCCAGTTTGCCTTTGTTGTGTACAGCTCTGTCATAAGCAGTGCTTAAGAAGCTCAGATACAGAAAGCCACTTGGCTTCTCATCCCAATTTTGCCATCAGCATTGGATAGGCCCCTTTACTCCTGGGTCTGCTCTACAAAGTAGAAAGACAACTTCGTGTCTCTTAGCGAGGCAGTGATTGAATTTGACAATACATGTGAATGTGAACAGGGTAGCAGGGATTCTAGGACCTTCCTCTCAGCCCACATAGCATGTACATTTGAATAGCAGATAGTACATTTATTACATAAGTCATAGGTGTAGACTGAGTCAGATGGTGTGATTTCTCGGTAGGTGGGGGAAAGGTAGGTGCCACAGCAGACCAATGTGGGAGACAGTTCTGGAGCCTCCTTCAGATCATACTATGCAAGAGCCATTTGTAGATCTGCTCTCCCTGGGTGTAATGCCCCTGAGAAACCTTAATCATAATTAAGACAGCTCATAATAAAATAAATACATTTACTTTCTTACTTAACAATGTAAAATTTGGTCAGATAGGGAAAAAAAAAGATACTAAACAGTATGTATTTTTCTTTGGGTAAACGTTTATAAATAAAATACCATAGAAATAAATCAAAATAGGAAAAAAGCAGATAATCTGTAAGACAGGTTTTAAAAGGATAAATGAGGCTAGAAATTTGACCACTCCAAATCCCTAATTAATTGTATGCCTCTTGATTTTCTGAAATCTTTAAAAAAATAACTTGACTTTTATACACTAATATTTTTGAGCTTCCCTCTTCCAAACTTTCTTTTTCACACTTATATAAGGTAGTCTCACTTGTTATTTATTCATTCTCTCTCCTTTATCTCTTTACTTTACATGCTTTATATAGAGTTCAGAGTGCCTTGTCCTTGATGGTTTCAACATGGTGCAGTAAACCATGAACACATTTTGTATCTACCATGGACTTTTCACATTGCTTTTAGAAATAAATGACAATGTATTTGAGATATCATTGAGAATGAGCCACCATTTTTATATGGCCAAGAGTAATAAGAATGGAAGCTAAACGCATATCTTCAGTGAGCTAAAGGACCCTTCCCCTTCCTTTCCTCCTATCTACAGAATTTTCAAGCAAGCATCTGTCAGCCATTATTGTCTAGTTGGTGTCGGCTTGTTTTGTTTTCATTTAGAATGAGATCTGTCACAAGGCTGCCTCTTCCATCTTCCCAAAGATCCTCATATACTTGTCAATGATGTAAGTTTGATACCTCAAAAACACATACCCCATATATTTTTTTCTGTACTAAAAGGGTAACAAACCTTGCTAAGGATTCACTGTTATGGTTCTGCATTTCTCCGTGTCACCCTCATTGCCAGTGTCTGACTGAGGCTGCATTTTTTACTTCTCCAGCTAACTGTGACATGGCTTTGTTCCTCCCAAGTATTCCCAAGAAGTCCGCATGCCACCACTTCTGGAGGGTGCCATGCACTTCTGTCTCTTCATAGTGATTAGATAGAGAGAGTGATTATAGAGATGCTATCTAAGCTGGGTCTCAGCCAATCAAGATGTGTGCTACAGTGGCTTTTCAGCTGTTCAGTAAAATGAGCAGTACCATCTACAAGAATCTAAGGAAGGTATTGTCCTAAAGGAGAATTGGCAATGCTGTGGGCAGAATCTAGTGGTTTAAAAAGTAGGCTTTGATATCCAATGACATGCCTTTGAATCCTGGTTTCACCTCCTAGGAGGAATGTAATTTTCTGACCTCTCTTAGCCCCGATTTGTTCAATTATAAATCATAAGATTGAGAGAAATTAAATGAGATAATAGCATTTAATAGTTTCACTATATTTATTGATAATAAAATTATTTACTATTATTATTTCATAAACAATGATAATTGTGACTACTATTAACTTTAGGTAGATTTGATATAACACAATGGCTTAATCATGAGAGCATCAAAAAATGTTTAGTCTCACAAAGATGGCATCCCATAAAAATAATATTCTTACCTTGAATATTTTCCAGCTAGTTTCTCTTTTGTTGTGTGGGGTACCATGGGGTAAAATTCAGGGCTAGTGACATATAAACATAGGCAGGACCTAAACTGAGAGTAAGAAACTCTCCTATCTCTTGGCATCAACTCAACCCAACTCTTTATGCTCTTTGTCATTCAAGGTGGGGAGATGCTATTATTATCTTTTTTTACATTCTTTTCTCTCTTTGGGGGGCTTTTATGTTTTATACTCAGTGTTCCAGCTGAATGCATTATTCTTCAGGTGTATATTTCCATTTGAATTGCTGCAAAATATTCATGTTAACAGGGAAATGAGCTGAAAATAACGTCCGATTAGTATGCTTACCAGACTTTCAGTCCTTTTTTCCCCTAATCTCAGTATTAATAATTAACACTGATAAACTGTGTAGCCATATTTCCCTTTTTATTCTAATTTGGTCCTTTAAAACTAGATCACTTTGTTGAACCCCTGTGACATTTGGGGAGGGAATGAACTGTCATCAAATCTCAGAGTGACTTTGGAGCAGTTGGTAGGTATGTCGATGTCGCCTCCAGACTCCCAAAGCATTTGCTTGTGTGAATTTCAGCACTTGTTGGTAATGCATTTGATTCTTTATCTTCTTTTTTGGTTAAGGCACTGTCTCAGTCTTTCCTGCATTCTTTTTGCTCATAGAATGTATACATTTCAAATCTTCCTGTGATTTTTTTCCCCAGATTTATATGTAAAAAACGATGCTACTGAAGTATTTATGCAGTGCTCTTAAGCATCTTCTATATGGTAAAGGACCTCAGGAACTTGGCTGTTAAAGGTTAGTTAGCACCCTTACACTCAGGGGTTAGCCCACTTACTGAGGAACCATTTCATCTCAATATTCTTCTTCTAGGCTAAAACACTTTCCTTTGCCACCTCTGCTATTGCAGGGTTTTTTTTTTTTTTTTTTTTCCTTTTCTTTTTTTTCTTTCTTTCCCTTTTTTTTTTTTTTTGTAACTAAAGCAGAACAATAGGTGTCTCTTGCTTCGTGGGAAAATTAGATAGTGTCAAAGCTGTGATTATTCATTTTAATTCAACACACATGTATTGAAAATAAAATGTGACCAAGGCTTGTAGAGGAAATTTGAGTAAATGAGAATGAATCTCTACCTTCGAGACAGAAGTTCTTATGTTGGGGCGATATAAATTTGATTGCAGTAAATTAAGTATAATGTGAAAAGTAGGAAGCTGATTAGTGAAGTTCAGAGTTTTATGAGGTGCAGACTAGGAAAAGGAAAATTATACAGATGAAACAATTGTAAATGCATTTACTGAAAGTTTTATATTTTATAAATAAAACCTTGGACTGGAAGAGGCCTTGAAATGTTACTTGCTTCATACCCTCTGTCTTTATCTGTCCCTTTTTGATACAGTTTAAAACAATTATTAAATTGGCCTGGAGGCTTCATGTTAAGCCAAATAAATTCAGATTATTTAAGTTTTATTTTTCTAATCAAGTTAGTATTTCTCTTTTTAAGTCTTCTTTTTTATTTTTTCCTTTTATTTATTCTTTTTTTTGGTGCTGAACACACGATTAGTTCAAAAACTCTAAAATTTAGCATTGATGAAATTGGCAGCAGAAGCTAAATCTGGAACTAAACTATAAAACAGATTAATTTTATGTTTCTCTTCTTTCTCTGTTTATAAACATGGGCAACTAAAAATGTGTGTGTTTTAAATGAGGCCTTTCAAACTTAATAAAAGCCTGTAAATAATCTTTCAGTTATTCCTATTTCTTTTTAGAAGACCAGTTGTATTACTCAAATAAATGATTAGATTACATTAGAGTAGATTTACATTAGGTTTATTTATTTTTTAAAAATTCATTCCTTTAGTTATGGTTGCAAATTGTTTTTATATTTGTTATTTCAAGATTCAAGTTAGGTTTATGGGTATTTATGTCATATTCCCTTTTTTTCTGAAATATAGATTGCTTTGTTTTTAGATGTTTAGTAAATTTTACTTAATTGATGCAGATAGATTTTTTGGCATTTGGTCTTATCGCTCTCCAGAAAACATTATTGTAAGTTTATTACAAGCATCAAAATATATTTGAAACACATGCAAATTTAAATGCCTCCTTTAAAATAGAGTTTCGACTGCTAAAATATGATAATCTCAAAGGAAACTAACTTTTAATACTGTATGTTTAAATGAAATCTGTAGTGAGTAATAGAAAATGTTTTGGAAATAAACAGGTATAGAATAGTGCCCAGCTATTTAAAAATCTTTTAACTTATTCCTGTGTTAAAAAATACCATCTTTGATCTTGTTTCTGCTCTGAAATGCCCACCATCTACATTGATGAGGTAATTAGGGAATCCATGTATGTTCTGAGAATGGTGTGCTTCTCTGAGGTTGCATTCCTCTGAGCCACAGTGCCCCATGGTGAATTGTGTGCATTGTTTCTGTTCCTTGTGAGGCCACATTTCATCAAGCCAGCGTTTGTAACCAAAGGTCATAACAGCTATAGCTGAAATTTTATACAATGAACAGGGAATGTAGAGTATTATGAGAATACATTCAGTTAAATTCAATGACCATTTGTTGAGCATTTGCTCTATGAAAATTTCCAAGAAGAGCCCAACATGAATGAGATTGACTCTGTGTTTTCTAAACATTTAAATGTCATGATGGAGAATGACATGGATAGATTAGATGGTTAAAAGTAAAGACATGGAGATATATGTGGAGAAAGCAAGTGCTACAAGAACCAGAGGAGTACACAAGTAGAGAATATGAAGAATCGTAGCCACACCTTGAAGGATAGTTAAGGAGGGATCGATAAGTGAAATGTGCATAAGGTTATGGAGACTAGTGAGTGATAACAAAGATACCAACCTGAGAAGATGGGGAACGACAGTGCTATTTGCCAATCTGGGAAAAACGGAAAAAGCAACATGTTTTTATGGGAATAAGTCTCGTTAAAAAACGTTGGATTTAAGATGTCTTTGAAAAATGCAAGTGCTATTTAAAAGGGTATCAGAAATATAGATCTGAAACTGAGAATTATAGATAAGTAGAAGAAATATAGCTTTAGAAGCCATTAAAATAAGGGTAATGATGAACTCTTGGGAATAGAGTAGATGATCATTTAAGTTTATGGCACCAGCAAGAGATGATATCTAAAACAGAATCTTAAAAAGTGCTGAAATATAAGAGAATAATGGAGAAGTAAGTTTTGAATGTGACTGAGGAGTATGTTAAAAACAAAAGCAGAGACAAATAAACGAACAGTATGACAGGCTAAAGGGGGGTGGTTAGAATTAGGAAAGTAATAGCTATCAACTATCCAGTGTTGCAGGAATAAAGATGAAGAAGTAAACACATGAGATCATGCAGATCTGGATTAATGAAGAGCACTAGGACGCTCAGGTGGGAGGTACTTTGTGTTTTTACTTCCCCTCTCCCACTCTATACTGTAACCTGGCTGCTTAAAGACAGAACCTGTGCCTTGTTCACCACTGCATGATACTTCTGGAATAATACCTACACGTAGTTGTCCAAAAGGAAAAAAAAATGTTGAATTTAGTTATATGTGCTAAATAAAGGCCCCATGTTGCCAACACATATTTAACAGAATTGAGACATCTCAGAAAATTTGAGACCGGGAGACGTAGTTTAAGAACATACTCAAGAATTTCTTTTTCAGGTCACCAAGTCCATTGTGACATTATCATCAGAGGAAGGAGCATGGTTGTATCCCTTGGTATCAATCTTAATGAATTTCTACTCACCTTGTGCTCCTGTTTTTAGGGAATTTTTTAAAATAAAATTTTCTAGAAGTACTGTAAAGTCTGACATTTTCACATAATAGCTTTTGCTACCTTAGCTTAAGTGATATAATTATTATTTTTTTAATTGGAATTTTATATTTTATTTTATACTATGCAATCATTTGGCTAGTTCACTTACTTGAAATTAAAAGAGTGTGTGACTAATTGCATTTGTGGTGAGATCTAATAATTGACAACATTGTCCTGATCATCATCAAAAAATTTTATTTTGCAATTTTAAGATTCTTGATATTGTACTAGTGCTATCAATTGCTGCTAATACTATGCAAGTAGATGTGTTTCAAAACAGAAAATGATGAAAATTTGAATAGCCCATTCAAATAGGTAAGGAAGGCCCTGCCTCCTCTCCCAAGCAGTACCCTTTCTTTAAGTAGATCTAAGGAAAATCAGTGTACCTCTTAAAGTGTTGTCTAGTGAGGATGGATTCAGAGGAGAAGTTTCTTAATCCAGACTCTGTGAGGACTGACGATGCCTACAGAAACAAATCTATCCTGAACTGAGATCATCTCCTGAAAAACACATTGCTTTGAAGCACTAGACTGAGTGCCTCTTTCAGTACTGGGTACTAAGCACGATCCTGTGTCTCTAACTTTATGTTTGTTGTTGCTGTTTTTGTTTGTTTTCTCTTCTCTTTAGGGTCATCTCTTAAGGATTTTGCATATTCTTTCTTAAAATATACAAATCATGTTCTCAATATTAGCATTAGGCATACTTGTATAACCAGACTTGCTTTCCCTCCTCGCTTTTCTGGTCCATTCCATAAGGCGTCTTTGCACTATCTAATCATTTGCCAGTTATCCACCAATTTTGTGGTTTACCTGGTGGTTACCTGCTATTACTTTTGTGTAGATGGCACTCAAAACTGTACGCATAAGAAACATCTTCCAAGCTGATATGTAATTTTAAAAATCATTATTTAAATGGCAATGATTTTCAGGTAATTCTCACCTAAAAGGAGCTCAATATACAATTACATGAATACTTGAGGAAATTGAATTTTAGGGACCAGTCCTCATTCTTTCCCTTCACTTTGGTTGAAGTAATGCTAACCACACATCTTTGAACAGGTAGCTGGAAGCAACATGTTCCACAGAACCATATTTTATCAGACTTTCTTTCCTTAATCTGTCTGCCCTTTATTCAGTGTGATCAGTTGTATTCAGCCTTCACTAGCTCTTTGAGAATTCAATTTTGAGAGGCATTTCTAGTTTCCTGGACAACATTGGTCCATCTCTTTCTCCCAGAAAAATGAAGATTTAAAATCTAATTCTTTCCTATTTCAGCACCAGACTGTTTTTATCCTCTTTTGTGAAATCAAGCCCATATGCTTTTTATATGCTTTTCATGTTGCATTCCATGCCTGAGTATTATCTATGTCCCTAGGATCAAGCAGCTATTAAATTAGTTCTATCACTTGTCCATGGGTTTGGAGGTCTCCATGTGTGTTCTCCTTAAGTAACCGCATTTTATTTTGGACCACAAAGTACAGAACTTCTGACTTCATTATTTAAATTCTAGTATTTTTGCAAGTTTTTGGAAATATGAGAGAACATACATTATTACTCTCCTTTATCTGAGTGAGAATTCTGAGTTCCTCTGACAGTCATTTCATTTCCTAAGGAGAATTAGAGGACTGTGTCATAAATTGACTCTTAAGTTTCATGTTTTTTCTTTATTTTTCTCTGTCCTAATAATCTTTTCCTTTGCCTCTCCCAAACTCACCATCTCATGCACATTTTCTTCTTTGTAACACCTTCTCAATGACTTTTTGGGGATTAAGTAATTCAATTTCTCTACCAAAAGCTGTTGTATTTGAGTCATTTCAGATCATCAAGTTTCTTCTTTCCTTTGGGATACCTTATAGAAGATTCTATTCCACAAATTTTCAGTTTTAAGCAGTCCTTCTTAAATCTAACAATTCTGCTGTGTTGTAAATTTTAGATGTGCTATGTATGTTTGCAAAGAATTGGAGCCAGATGCCCCAGTTTTAGTTCAAGCTCTAGGAAGGGAACCTGGGTCAGTGCATGCATTATCTCCCTCCCTTGTACAATGGGCACAATAATTGTAATAATTACTGCCCTATCTACCTCAAAAGGTTAATGTGCAGTGACACATAAACATATATTTTTGAGAAGTAGCGTTAATAAGATTATGCCAAATTACTGTCTTACTATGTTTAGTTATTAATAGATACTTCAAAAACTCTTCTGGTTCTTTTATTGTCCACATGAAACCAGACTTGCAATGTTCATAGTATTTATTTAAGGCATGATTATTTTCTTACCTGCAGAAATGCTCACTGGACTCACTTATATGTAACCATAAAGGTAAGTTGTTTCTTGGCTCCAACTCCCTGTTGGTTTCCAGTTCTCTAGGCTAGGAGCACATGGGTCTCTAGCTACTGTGAACAAGTCCCAGTATTTATAACAAATATAATTCTGTGAAAACCACAGAGAAAGAAAACATATTAATAGTGTCACATTCGTTTTCTGCCAGCTAAATGGCTTCTGTCTGTAAGAGGCTTGCATATATTTTCCCGGATTCATTGTTGAGGAATAGTAAATGACAGAAACCAGTAACTCAGAGAGATATTTATCAGATAATTATTAAAGATCATTCAGTGTCCAGTAGCAAAGTAGTTCCTGAAAGGCTGAAATTACCGACAACTCTCAAATATTCAGGGCAGTAAGAAAAGCCTTGCAAAGATTACCACAGATCACAGAGTGGCTAGAGTCTGTCAATTAGGCACCAATTCATAGCACTTTATTCACATCTCCGTTTAAACTGTTAATTAAGCCAAATACATTTATAAATGTAAAAATCAACTTTTATGGGATATTTGAGATAATTTTTAGAGCACAGTACAAAACACCCCAATTACGATGTAATTCAAGCACAAAGGGCTGGAAGTGATTATAAAGGGACCAAGTTATCATAAAGTGTCTCTAATGTCAAAGACAAATGAATTATAGGTGTATTCACTCCCTCTCACACATACACACACAAAGAGAGAAGCACCAGAAAAGAATGACGTAAAGTGGATATTCTATCCATGAAAAAAATGTTTACTAGAATGATGAAATAGTATCCTTACTAAATATCTAAAAATAAAGATAAATAGGGAAAGGAAAAATTAAATTAACAAATTAATTTTTATAGTACATTAGCATTTACCTGAGGGTTCTATATATTCATTTGCTTTATAGACTCACTCTCAGGAAGGTGTTAATAATATTATTATGCATTTTATGGATGATGAAACTGAGAACAAGATATGTAAAAAATGTGGTTAATACTGGATAAACTGTGGGTGTTCAAAACATGGTAGCTGTTTTATTATATTGTTTTGCTACTATTAGCTACAAAAGGCTATATTTGCATTACTGCATTCAAAGTTCATGAAAACCTATTGTAGTCATTAAATTTATTTCTAGTTTAAAAACTCATTTAAGAAGATGAAAATTAGTTTTTATTTTATATTTAATAGAAGAACTAATTTATTGTGTAGTTTTGAACAAATCATTTATTCTCTTGTGCCATTGTTTAAGGCAGGCAATAAACTATGTGCCCTAACTACTTTTCAGGTACTTCCTCTTTTTATCTGAGTATTATAAACATGGTGCATTTTTGTTCTTTTTTCTAAAGCAATATTTTATTTTATCATCAAGAACTACTCTAAATTGTGCCTATCACACAAATGTTGATACTTGAGATTATAATAGACATAGTCAAATATTCACATCCCAGAAATCAGGAAGAGGCTAATAGATGATTTTCTTGGAGTGGAGGGGACAGTTGTTTTTATTTGTTTTTTGTTTGTTTGTTTGTTTGTTTTGGAATAAACCCAGTATCATAATAGACCCAGTATCATAAACTGCTTCAGAAATATATTAATAGTATACCCAAAATAGGGTAAGAATCAATAGCAGGTGTTTTCTTTATTCACTGATTAAACTTGCTATTTATATTTCTTTTAATTGTATTTCATTGGTAGTTCATTTTAAACACACACACGCATACACACACACAGACACACACACACACACATACACACACACAATGCTCATTGATTACTCTACCAAGGTAGGAAAGATACACGATGCTTAATTCAATAGGGATTCTTTAGCTTAAGAATACATTGCATTAGGAGCCTGGTTTTGGAGTTGGTCCCATGAGTCTCAAAGACTGGAAACAAAGCAATTAACTTTTAAATTATTCAAACCATTCACTAAAGCAAGCAATAAAAAGATGTTTATTTAAGACTTTCAATATTGTCTCAGTAATGTTGGAAATTTCAAAATATGCAAAAAATTTCAGCAAAATGTGTAAATTCAGAGATTTTTCTTTCAAAATTTACTCTGTTGGATAAATACCAGAAAAAATACTTCCATATGCCTATCACTACTTTCAAAACTGCTAGACAAACTATTTTTACACTATGTGATTTAATTAGAAGATAGCTATTTCAAGACATGGGCACAAATATTTTTGCCTGCAACACAAGTCCCCCCTCCCTGTGGCCTCCTAAGGAAATATTTATTTTAATTATGCCTAACAATCTATCTAAATTATTAAACTTGCTCTAACTTGCTTAAGAATAAGAAATTTACTAGCTATGATAACAAATTAAAATAAAATGGAAAAGAACTTTGAAACCCCCCACATAAAGAAGTTAAGGGGAATATGTATTATGCACACCAAAGAATTTCCAAGTTTCTTTATTTCCAAGTATTGTTTCTTATTAAATCTTTTAGTAGTCAGGAGAATATATGCCTTACAAATGTGGATTGATGACTCAACTGGAACTAGCATTTAAGATACTGTAACTTTTTTTCTAAAATAAGAATGTTATTATTATTTTTTTAATTTGGCGTACAGAATCACCTCCTGTATTTAGGAACACACATGCAGAAAAGACGATGCGTATTTCATTGTAGGATTAGGCAAAAATACCTGTTTCCACTGAGAAGCTGGCATATGTAGGTTGCTAATAATTGACCTGGTCATTAAGCAACTTTCAGCTCCCTTCTGCCCCTGCTGTTCCTTTGTGATTATCATATATATTTTACTATTGATGGCAAGGCTTTTATTTCCTCCCTGGGAGGAAGGCAGGGCATCTCTGAAGTGGTTAGGGCAATTCCCTTGCCTCAATAGGGGAAAAAAAGAACAGAAAACATAATATAGCTCCATGGAGAGATGTCTGCCTCTGAGCTTTTTTCATTTTAGCAGCTTGAGAAATATTGCTACATGTTATTCTCCGACACACATCCTTTCTAAACGAAGGTTACTGCCATTGATTCCCAAGAGCTAAAGGATTCATTTGAATATTTTTGTACTTCATTAGCTAGGTTCCTTTTTGATTGGACCTTATGAACTATCTACTTGTACCTGATATGCATTCCTCAACAATTTTGAGGACAAATATTTTATCTCATGGATCAGCATGTAGAGAATTTGACTTCCCGGGGACTGTATATTTTGGATACTCATTCTGAAATTTATGAGCAAACTCTGGGAAGACTTGGCATTGCTCACTGGGGAAACACACACACACACACACACACACACACACACACACACACACACACACACATATTTCAGCCTTGACAGGTTGGGCCAAGCATGTTACTGCACATCTTGGAAATGATTCAAGTAATAAATTATGCTTTCAGAAAGACTTTATTTTGGAAATGTTCAGTTAAATTAAAGTGAACAGTTTCATATATTGCAAATGTGACCATCTCCTACTATCTTAAGATTTTCATATTGTAAAATTAAGTAATATTTAATATATTAAAGTAAGCTTTATTAAATTGTAAATATAAAATTTATAGCACGTGTGCCTTGCAATTTGGATCATTTTCCCTAATTTAACATGCCAGCCTGGACCTTAATATAATCTTTTAAGTAAAATACTGACCAAAAAAAAAAAAAAAAAAAACCTGTAAGGTTAACTTAAAGATACAATTTTCTAATACCTTTTAATGCTTTTTTTCCTCCTCGAGAATAAGATGTGTGCTTATGTTTTTTCTGATATAGACTTATAAATATGTAAATATGTTTGAATATTTTAAAATATTGCTTCATGGTTATTTCACTCGGCTGCTCAAACATTTCATCATTCCAAAACACCGTTTACCTCTAAACCTCTGGCTTTCCTTACAAGGGATTTTGTTTTTTGATACAAGCCTAAAAGTCCATAGGAGCACATAGACTTGGTGCTGCTAATGTACAACAGGTCTCAACAAGAAACTCTGTGCCCTGACACTTATGCTGAGAGTTAATATTTCAAGTTTCCATTGAAAACATATGATAATCCGATGTAAATGTACCGATTATTCATAATAACCGTTTCAGTATTGTGGTACATTAGGCTTTTCATGTGCTGTCTCTCAGCACTGGAACCCAGACATAATTCTGTCCTCGGCTTCTGTAATGCTTGCTATAATAAAGTCCTTCTGATACTACTAGTAATAAACCTTCGTGGAAGCGATCCAAGATAGACCCTACTGATAACTGAATTCTCTTTAATAGTGAATTGTATTCTTGTGAGACTCCGGCATAGTTATATTCCTTTAGAGTTAAAGGTTTTATGTTGAAATAGTATTTATTTATTTATTTACATCATTGAACAGTCTCACTGCCATGACTAAGAAAATTGCTCCATAAAATACTTGGTAATGTAAATGTGAGAATGAAAGTTATACATCTGACGATTTATCAAATTTATGGCTTGTAGGAACACGACTGTCTCTATAAAGGAATCTAATATACACATTGGAGAATATTCCTGCAGTGCCTGGTAAAAATGGGATGCTGCTTTAATACGAAATCTCAAAAGCAGCAACCACTCTAGAATTATGCCTTTGGCATTTCTAATCATGCATGGCCTGGCTTAGCAAATCTCAATTTGATGTAGGAAAATTGTCACTAAGCATTTATTTTAGAAGCACTTGCTCTTCCACAGAGGATAATATTCCATGTGCACACCTGCTTCTGATGTATTTCCTTACCTGTTTCTTTTATTGGCAAGAAGTGGGAGGGTCTGCTAAGAGTAGAAAGTTTAATTGGATTCATGTTAGAGGAAAACACGTCAAGGTTGATGATCACAAGCCTAGTTTCTGAGACCAGTGATTACTGGAGAATGAGGAGCATTGGTGTGGCAGACAAGAGAGGCTCAGGGCTGTACCGATACTCTGAAAATGTATTTATATTTAACCTCTTTCTTTGTCGCCCAGATATTATATTTTTAAAAGTATTGGTCCCCATTTTAAAGAGTGGATTGCTTTTGTGTCTTGAATTAAAAAATATATATATATATCATTATACTTTCTGAATCGATTTTGATTGAAACTCTACAGAGAAATTCAGTGTATTTGGTCATTAAAATTTTAATTTGTAAAATGTTAATTTTAGGAGTCTTCTTATAATGAACTCTCATTAATTGATATGCTCAATGATATTTTAAAAATCCCAAAATGTTTAACCACAAAATAAAAGATTTTAGAAAATTATATTTTTGTAAACTGAAAAAATATATACTGGCAGAGTACAAAAATATACTTCGTGCATTTTTCAAAAATAGAGTAGACTAAGACAATGATTTAGTTTATTTTTATACAGTATTCTTAAACTTAGCTATTGTTTTTTACAATGAAATCAATGCGGCATATGGCTCATTTTCAAGTCTCCTTTTCTCCCCAACCAGCAAATGCATAACTTAGCTGATATATAAAAGAGCATATATGTGGGTGGGGGGTAAGAAGGAACAGGTCCTTCACAGATATTAGCAAGCCCATGAGCTGTTTATTAGATTTGATCATAGTCAACCAATTCAGACAGCTGGTTGAAGTAAAAAGAAATTAGCAATTTTGCAGAAGTATGAAAACACGGGCACATGTACCCCTCATGCAGTTTTATCATCTGTCAGATTTCTCAAGAGTATACCATGTTTTTAGGCTTGAAATAAAACACTATGAATACATACATACATAATGACATAAGATATATGCTTTGAGGAAATAGTATTGCCCAAAGTTAGCATTTGAATTCATATAATTTAAATGATAGTATTGGAAAAGGTGTTCACATGTATTAACTGAATTCCAACTTATAGCATGCTTCTTATCTCTCTAGTTGTACATGAATATGTTGCACTAAAAATAATTTTTTAAAAAAAGTTTTAGTAAGCATCTGAGATGCTTTATAGTCAAAGAACAACTTGTATTTTAAAAATAAATTAAAATACATTAACTAAGAACAGTGTGAGAAGTATTTCAAGTGAAGGATAGGGTGAACAGACTGTTTTACTTTCCTTTCATTCTACATGTCTATGAATAATCATTCCTTGAAGTTTAAAATTATAAATAACAGTGTAAAGTGGAGTTATTTCTACTTTACGAAGGAAATCATCCATTTTGTTTTCGTTTTCATCTGCGTAAACTCAAAATGGCTTTGTGCAGCTTCTGTTAATCTTATTCAAGACTGAAGCATTTTTGACAAAAGAATGTTTCCCAATTGTGAGTAGATTATTATATTTATGTGGCTAAATTGAGTCAGAATTGACAACTGTTGTTTGACTTGGCAAAGTTAGAATATGGTAGTTGATACTAAGAAAAGAGAGTTCTCTTTACAAGAGAAGTTGTAAAGACAGTAAATTTAAAAGTAGTACCTCTAACCACGTTGTGCTCCAGGGATGGATGGTTGAATAGGCTTATTTTATTCTAGGGTTTAAAATGGAAATATGAAGATAATTATTGCCATAAGTTGATTACTCCACAACCTGCCCTCCCATACATGCACACAAATTAGAGACTTAACACATTAACTGCCGCACTAGAAAACAATTTTTTTTTCCCTGGGGCCATGGTGTTTTATTAAAACAAAATGATCCTCTCCAATTTGTTATTTTTTATTATTTTCTGTGAATGAGTTATATGTAACAAAATCCACGTTTTTAGAATTAAATTGTCAATATTAATTGTAACAATAAGTACATCAACAAGTAAGATTTTCATGAACTAACTTCAGGGTTTTGCTTCACGAGGCCCCAGGCTCAAAACTAGCCTGAGTTAAATACAACTCACATGGCAGTTGATGTGTTAAAGATGAGGTGAAAATTGTCATCTAATATTTAATTTTAGCTTTTAGGACAGAGATTTGTAAATGCTAGTTGGATTTTAAAAACCTGTCTATTTGGATATAACCTCTACTATGAGTATTTACAAAATCAAAACATTAGAGGTTATAAAGTGAAAAACTTGTTTAATTTTTATGATACGTAATGTTAAAATAAAATTATTTTGAAAATAATTTCTAGAATTATTTGTATGCACATTGGGTGGGGTGGGTGTCTGTATATATATATATTATATGTCTTACCTACTAGACTTTATGCTACTTGAAGACATGAGGTTGGAGACCGTGTTTTCTTGTTTATCGTTATGTACCCAGCTCCTAGGCCTAAGCCTGGCAGTAGATGCTCAGTAAATATTGCTGAATTAGTTAATGAATAAATTACTATTCTCTGGGTCCAGGATCTACCCATAATTTTCTTTGCTTTAATGCTTTATTTTCTTTGCTTGCTCTCCTGATAACTCAATCTAAGTTGAATAGGGGTGGTAGAGAAATGAGTCAAAGTGGGATTGATTAGTATAAAACGTACTGTATACAAAAAGAAATCAGCTAATCCCAAACTCTTTGTAAAGACTTGATGAAGAGGGTATTTTACATTTCAAAATCATGCTTCTTTACTAAGTACATTGTTCCCTTCATTGTCCTAATTGACAAAACTAAGTTGTATTAATGGAAAATGTTTACTTTGTACTTGAGAAACGTTTTATCCTTCAAGGGACCTCAAATCTCCATGAAGGCATCTGGATGGTCCACACCTGTCATGGAGAAAAGTCATAACATTCTCTGTGTACTATGCTCTTAATAAAATTATTTTCTAGATAAGCTGGTATTGATTAGTAAATTTTATAAGTAACTTCAGGTTGAGAACATTACAATCACTAATTCAAATTCTTAATACATCACTGGTAATGTCCTTAAGTATTTATCTATTTACATATCCATTCATTAATTCACTTATTACTACGATATAATTGAAATCCAATTTCAAATACAGCGGTAAGGTTCAGGTCAAGAAATCCTCTACAAGCCATGGAAGAGGTAGGTTAATTTTCTGTCTTAAGTAGGTTTTCTACCATCCATGTTATTTTTTATACATTTCATTTCCATTTTTATGAAAATCCTGGTATGCTTTTTAAAATTATAGATTGTTTTCTTTTCTTTTTTTCCTGGGAGAAGGTAGGCTGACACTGGGTGGAAATCAAGATTTGCTATCGGTTTGCTAAGGTTGCATAAGAAGTGATTCTCTTTGAGATTCCAAGGTAGTTCGTTTCATGTTATCATATTTCTGTTTGTTAAATCACTTGCATTCATTTTCAACCTCCATACCAATTCTGCTTCATTGCTGCCCTTTCCACTCTTATTTATAATTTCCATCCTCTCTCCACCACCTCGCAATACTCCAAGCTCTCAGTGTTCTAATCAATTCACTCTTTTTAAATATGCAACAAAAAACAATATATTACTGCTGGGCTAATTAACTGCCACATATGAAAACACATTACATATTTCATTTCACTTAATCCTTGCTACATTCTTAGCATATAGGTTTTATTATTTTACAAGGAAGGGAGAAAACTGAGGCTCACAGACCTTGGGTGACTTTCTTCAAGTCATGCAGCCAGTGAGTGGCTGAGATGGAGTTTGAGCAAAATCTGTCAAAGAAACCCATGTGCTTTCCATTGCATCATTCTGTATCTTGCCATGCCTTTTTTTTACTGGGATGGTCTTAACAGCTTTTACCTGCAACTCTGTATTGCTGGCCAACCCTTCCTTTAAAGTTTACTGTAGGTCTTACCTCTTCTGTGGAGCCCTTGCTGACTATCTCTTCCTTAGCTCTTTGCATATGACACATCTGTAGTAGCACAAGTCACATTAGATCTTAAACATGTATGTATCATTCCTCTTGCTCAAATGTGGCCACTAAGACAGCAAGGTTATTATTTTTATTTAGTTCAATATTGAAGGGGCTTAAACTGGCATTTCTCTAAGTCAAGCGGTCTCAAACCTCCAGGACCTAAAATCACTTTCATGATAACATTAGGATGTTCTTTATTTACCCTCTCAATTCTCATTCTGCCACACATGTACAATGGCATTTTCCTGAAGCTAAATGCCCTGTGACATTGCAGTACATCGAATTCAGAGCAGATACTAGAATCCAGCTATCATCTAGTAAGCTAGTCATTAAAGAGATGTGCAAAAGTGTAAAACAATGTCACTCTTCTCACTTCTTTTTTGTTTTACAAAGAATGGTAATTTCTAATAAAAAATAATTTATTTATGTCAGCATGTAATGAAATTATTTGGCTGTTTTCAAACATATTGATAATTAATTATTTTTAAAGTGTTTTAATTTTAGTTTTGAATATAGTGAAAATCAGTAGATACATTCCACATAAGCAAAAGCTCTTTGGGGTTCCCTATAGTTTCTAAAGTGTAAAGGAGTCCCAAAAGCCAAATGTCTGAGAACCACTGGCTAAAGCAATGTCTAGCACAGATTGAGCATCATTAAATATTTGATGAACAAAGCTGATTAATCACTTTGTAAATAAATCCGGTGGTAGAGATAAATGTTCTAGTAAGGATTTAGGCTTTTCATTATTTTATAAATTTACTCTAGCAAACAATTATAAGTCAAGAAGATAATAAGAAATACCCATATTAGGAAAAAGTAAATTTAGAATATTTATTATTTCAATTGAATAAAATCATGTTTAATTAAAATTAAAATTATAAATAAATATTACTCAACATATTAATCAACAACTAACCAGGCATTCAGTTAGGTTATTAATTTTTATAAAGGACGTAGTGGGTCATTCTATCATGGCTATACATTGTGAGATTTTTAGAGAGCAGGCTTGTAAAACATTAGAATTTGAAATCAATTAAGGAAAATATTATATATAGATTTGCAAGGAGCTTTATACAATGATTTCAATGCAACTAAATCTTGAAATTTTAATAAAATTGTCACCTAGGAAAAATTTATCACAATTCCAGATTTGTATATAATGGCATTCTAATTGTCATTATGAAAATTAATTTTAGGAAGAAATATAGAATATTAAAATGAATGAGAAACTTTAAAGACAAAAAATAAAGGAATATTTTATGTTTTTACTTCAGGGTTTGAGAAATTGCAAATAACATATACAGGTATTCATACATCATCCTTCAACATTTTATATGTGTGTGTGTGTATATAAACATGTATCTCAAATTCAATTATAATGCAATTCAATAATACTATCTAAGATTTATATGTAAATTTTTATACTATTCACACATTTCTTCATTGTATAATTATTTAGCAAAGCTGGTAGCTGGTATTATGAAACACTTTGACTTAGGTCATTTTTTTGCCATTAAGCTGTAAAATCTAGAAATGTAAAACGTCAGAAATACAACTCATAATATAGGATACCAGAAACACCATTAACACTTACTAAAAAATAATTGAATATAGGATTAATAATCAACTATTGTTTCATCTTAACTCATTTATAATTTTTACTAATTACAAAAAAACTTTAGGTAATGCCTACACAATGATGATTTTCACAGGTATTTTTTGTTTATTTTCTTCTGTGTGATCTCAGTAAAGTCCTGATTGATAACCTCGCCCAGAGTTTACCTGATTATATATTTTGTAATTTGAAAATACTGTTTGTTCCTCACTTTAAAAGAGGATCAGGCAATGTCATATCTGTGGAGGGAGTGTAGTTTCCTCAGTCCTGTAAAAACATGGAAAATTCCTCCTTTGCAAAGGTTTCCAGATGCCCCTTCTCCACTTCTGCTGATGCCCGCGGTTGATCTTCATCCCATCCTGCCGGAGTTAGTGCAAACATCAAGCTGACCTCCCCACACTCCAGCCCTGCCCCTAACATTGTGGACATTCTGATTATTAAAATTACATTTTTAATAATTATTCAGCTACTATTAGCAAGAAAGAAGATTACAGAAAATCTGAAATGTCTCATTGCCTAAAGCATGGCCTCCCTGGAGGAATACCCTACTGTCTGTGGTCACAAAAGGCCTTCATAGGATTGTGACAGACTGTGGGAAAATTTTAGAGCTAGACCCAGATCTAAATTATCTGTTTTTCCAATTGTTAGAGAAAATTTACTTTTAAGATAGACCTCACTAATCAGACAAGGAAAACAATATTGTTATCAGGAATGGTTATGCAATAGGTAGTAGCCTTTTCTTATGTATCCTTATACCAGGCACACAAGGTCTTTGACAAAGGTTTAAGAACATTGAGCAGAGAACCAGGGTCTGAATGCCTAATTAACCTCCCTGTAATATGTTTATATAGTATACATTAATTTTTAACATCTCTCTCCTACATGTGTTCTATTGTTCCTCCCACCATGCAATCTGATCCATTCTTCCTGGACAAAGTTCACTGACTCATCAGCGCTCAACAACTTCCCTCCCACCACATTGCTTTAGGAAGTGTTGACTTCCCCTTCTGGAAACTCTTCCTCCCTCCCTTCATCCATACTCTATCCAGTCTGTAAGAAGCAGCTCAGTGTCTTTATTGTTAATAAAGTTTACTCCCCTTATCTCTTTGCTTTTAACTCCCAACCACCTCAGTACCTAGCCCTTATTTTTGAATGCCACCTAAAGAACACATTCCTTGAGGGCATGAAGCGATGCCTGTTCTGCTTTGCCGTTACAGCCCAACATGTGTTCTCTGTGCTTAGTTTACTATGTTGGTATTAGTGCCAATATCTTACTATCAATATTTCTACCATAATTATACATTTTTCCAAAAACAGAAACTGGTATAGGCATACTTTATAATGGTTCAAGCCATAGTATTTTCTGTGCTATTCTTATTGCTTCATCTTTGTGAGAGAGATTCTCTGCTCTTTTGGGAAAACAAACTCATTACAAACTCTTTATTGTCTATACCGCTCAATAATAATCACAAACCATCTCTCTATATACTTCTTATTTTCATGTATCATAGCGCCTATTTTCCCTTTTTATTGTTACCAGGTGAAAATCATTCTCATATCATTGTCCATTAGCAAATTCCTACCAAATACCTCATGAGGATGAGAGATTATTTTATTATTCTGGCCCCTACTTTTCAAATATATTTCATTTTTATTTCCCTCATCCATAAATTTCTACCATTTTTAATTGTTTTAAATTTTCACTTAATAATTGTATATATTTATGGGGTACATAGTGATGTTTCAATACGTATAATGTATAGTGATCAGATCAGGGTAATTAGCATATCCATCATCACAAACATGTATCATTTCTTTGTACTGGAAACATTCAATAGCCTCCTTCTAGTTATTTGAAACTCTATGTTATTGCTAACTCTAGTCATCTTATAGTGCTGTGGAAGACTATTATTGCTCCTACCTACTGTAATTTTTTATTCCTTAACAAATGTCTCCCTGTGTCCCCTTCTGTCTACTATTCCCAGTCTCTGGTATCCTCTGTTCTACTTTTTATTTCTATGAGATCAACTTTTTCTAGTTTCAGCATATGAGTGATAACATGCGGTATTTAACTTTCTGTTTCTGGCTTATTCGACTAGTTAAAATTCTAGCTTAATCTTTTGGGTTATGCTTTTATGTTATGTTATTTATAAACTTGGCTGTTTATAAAATCATTTTATATTACTTATTATATCTTGATAAATTATACTATCAGTGTTCCTCTGTGTTTTATGCATATATATTTACTTTTCAAATTTTCTCGTAAGTATACCTTTGGTTACTTTTAATCTTTCACAGTGTAGTGCTAATGTATATTATCCCATAATAATCTACCTTTCCTAATGCCAAAGGAAGATTTTACTATATATAAAAACCTTAGTATATTAGGCACCCATATGCAAAAAAACAAAAAAAGCTGCATATCATGATACATGTGAGTATTTGGCCACAAATTAACAGCATGTGGATTTTTTTGGTTTTTTGGCTTTGGAGAGTCCCACATATGATTCTTCCAGAGACAAAAATGCTGATCCCAAACTAATCACTCGGAAATATTTAAGTGTATGAATAATTAGGTTTAATTTTTAAAATTTTATATTACTAGATTATGTAGGTTTTAACTCTGGAGGGGGATACAACCTTTAAAATATCATTAGTAACATGAATTAATATTTAAAAATTAAATACAAAAATAAAATTGTATAAGAATCAATGCAAAGCTACAAAAAGATTATGTTCAATCAGATCAGATAAAAATTGTTTGCTACTTTGAGTTATTTCTTTTAATTCAACAGGCCTAGATATTACATATACCTTCAGAATTCTTTGACGTTAATCTCTTCTGATAACCAATTAGTTTCCAAATTTCTCAACTCAAGGGCTGACTAACACTGTTGCCTAAGCATTAGGTGGGTCATGTTATTTTAAACAGATATGAAGGCTAATAGTAAGCAGTGTGTCATAGACCAGAAGAGTTGAGAAATTGGAAAATTTTGTGACACACTGTTTAAACAAGATTAAAGCAAAACCAAAAGGATTATCATGCTCCAAACCCCAAAGATCTTTGTGATAGCTGCTTTCCTAAACATTAGGATTAAAGGTTAGAATCACATTCAGAAACAAGAATGCAAACATGTATTCACAAAAAGCCCTATCTTTAGAGAAAAAATCAACAATGTCCTAGCTCTTATGTAACTAATATACTAAGAAAAATATTTGTGTGAGAGGTTAATTTCCTTTTTGGCAATGTAATAACAATTGTCTTCTACTTTTCAGCTTATATAATACTTCTTTTCTTCATAAAATATACACTTAACTCTTGCAAGTTTATTTCCATCATGTATAAAACCTTCTGTAAATAAAGTTTAAAAGAAACATTTATCACATATACTTTATATTTAAATATAAACATACAAAGTTAAATATTTCTTTAAAAGCAAATACTAAGAAAAATCTGTAGCAGTGTTTGCTCTACAGGTGTGATATTATCTCACATATTATTAAAACAACTCATCATTATTAAAAGTCAAATAGTTTATTGTTATCAACTGTTTATTAAAAAATTAACTTATTTTATGTAATTCTATATATTTGCTTTTTAAAAATTGCACATAGTCCAGATTAAACCATATCTATAAAAATATCATTAAACATGAACATTTTTACAAATTTTATTAGTTTGTCCTCTTGCCATTTATAAGGAATCAAATAAATTTAACTCTTTTGTATTAAGTTAACAAGTTTAGGTTGTTTTGATGTCAAAACTGCATATTCTTAGGAGAACATTAAAAGAAAGGTGCATTGTGAGCAGTTATGTAACAATGGAGTAGAGGCAGAATGAGGAAATGTCAATAATCCTACTATATGTTGGTAAGAAAATACATACGTATTTGGTATTAGATTCATCCTACAGTTTTTACTTAAATCTGTTGTAAAAAAAAAATATGCCCATTTATGAATTCCCCGCACAGTTAAAAAGTGAGAATAAAATGGTAGCTCATTATACGTAGCAGTGATTGTGTCCCTGGACTTGGAAATTACAGTTGTAAGAGTCTTCAGATTCCCATCTTTCAAAATACCTAATTTATTTAGATTGTCTTTGAAATGTATCTAGATTTAAACAAATTTTAAAAAAAGAAAAGTTCAGGGTTTTTGGAAATTATTTTATTGGCAAGGTCTATGGATGGACACCATTGTGTAGGGGCTGCTGATTTTCCCTTCACATATTTCCCCATCTCCCTTCCCCAGGTGTTGCTGCCATCACTACCTTTCCCTTCCTCCCCTTTCCTCATGGCAAGACGCATGGAAGAAGAGTGCTGTTAAGGCCTCTCCATTAACCAACAGGTATGGTGGTTCTCATGAAACAGTGCAGCTGCCCCTCTTGTGCATTCTCCATGAATAATCTCTCTCTTTTACATTTAGAAGATGCATTCGTCCACTACACACAGCCTACAGGAATTATTACACCTGAGTTTATCTTTACATATTTCATCATGCTATGCATTTCCTAATTCCCCTCACAGTGGTAGATTTTTTTAATGTAAACAGTTCAGAAGAATTAATGATATAATTCTCAGAGAAAGTTATGCAGTTTCCTCAACCAATTACATAGGAAAAAAATGGAACTTGTATGCCACTTTCAACGTTCAACAAACAATTATTGTATAACATACCTTTGAAAAGTGTAAAATAGGAATATTTCGTGAATTTTTTGTTAAAATTCATTTATAATATTTGCGTTTTCAAAAGCATTGCACACAATTGTATGCACATTAATTATAATACACATCTGCTTATAGAAAACTAGGTATAAGCCAGGTCAAATAACTCTAAATACCCTACAAAGCTATGCCATTCAGATGTGAGCTCTAAATGCATGTTCATTACTTTCTGCAAAACTTTCTTTTGTCAACTTTGCTCGTGGCATTTGAGGGAGACAAAGGGGACTGTACTGTTCAGCCCAAGATATCCTCCATTCAGGGTGCTATATTTTGAAAGGAGCTATTCCCTGAGGGCTTAAACTCCAGCAGAATCATAACCTATAAAACATGAACACTCAGTCATCACTGGGAAACACCCACTTTCTTGATTTCCTTTTCCACTAGTGGAACTGGTCCTCCCAGCTCCTGCAGCGGCTTGTTTTAAAGATGTATCAGGCTCTACATTATATCGTATGACTCTCTCAGGTTCTTTGAGACATATGACTAAAATGCTGCCTTAGGGCTAGGAAGATTATTGGCAGATGTATTTAAAAAACAGTGTGTCTATAGGTGTGCTTGAGTGTGGCAGCATTATTTGTGATATTCTTTAAAATGGTAGCATAAAAAACTGTTCATGTACATAAAGCAAACCATTTTGATTCACGTGCATTTTCACTGAACATTAAAAGATCACATTCAATTCTTCCACTGTATTGAAATGCACTGGAATACCAGGAAAAATGTGAAAATGAATGTTAGGCTTGACCTTTAATCTCCATTTAGAAATGTATAGCTTCCTATTAGATAAAGCTCTGATCATTGATTTCTCTTCATGATCCCACTTCTACCTGCATTTCTAGTCTTCCTTTATGCTTTAACCCTGGGTGCCTATTGTGCTCAATGGGTACAACATTTCACATCCACAGGCCACTACACAGTTGGGGTCCTTCCGGCTGCAAAGTGCTTCACCCATGCCTGTCTGGAAAATTCACAACAATAACAGCGAACACATACTGTGAATGTACTGCGTGTTAGGCACAATGTTAATGAGCTTAACCTCCACTTAATCCATCCACACAAAAGAACATTGCATTAGAAATTATTATCATCTATATTTAATAGGTAAGAATACTGAGTCTTGGAGAAGTCGAATGTCCTGCATTAGACTCAGGATTGACCGAAGTGGGATGCGCCTGGTGTGGTTTCTCCTGATTCCTCCCAAGCAAAGCAGTATTCTCATCCACACTCAACTCTGAGTTACTAGAGGACAATAATTTTACCTTATCCTTTACAAACTCTTCAATGTCCACAGTGAATACTCACTAAGTATTCAATAAACGAATGAATGTTCACAAAACAGTCATTTGCCTTTTTCATCTAAACATGGGCCCTTTCCTTTACTCTGTTTTTATTCCCCTTAGCTTATGGTTCTTGGCATTATTACCTTTATATATGACCCGATATACTTTCTATAAGAAATAATTTATTATTTTCCACAGATTTAGGGCCTATAATCCAAAACCAAGTGAAAAATAGTAGCATCCATAAAAAAAGAAATTGATAATTCAAATTCTATAAAATTTATCAATTTTAATGGTATGAAAAGAAACATAGAAATATTTATATCTCATCTAAAAAGAAGAAAATTAAACCAAAATGTTCTAAAGATTTGAGGAAAGGAGATGAGAAAAAGTACACATTATACAAAAATAAAGGATCACTTCCTATCTGTTTTTTTATGTGGAGAGCCTGGAGCATAGAATAAATGTTTGCTGAATTAGTCATGGAATTTTAAGTGGACAGAGAGACTGATGGTCAACCAATCCAGTCTTAGATTGTGCACCCATCCCTCAATTCCATTCATAAGACTTGCTCATCTAGGCTAATTCCAGTGAGACAAAATACAGAGGTAGTCCATTCTACTTGGGGACAGCTTTAACTGTCCAGGTTTTTATTATATTGAACCAAAATTTACCTTCCTGTGACTTGAAGCCATTTATCCTGGGTTTTCCCTTTGGGAAAGCATAAAACAATTTCTATTCCTTTTACAAATGAAAGTATTTCCAGACCTAAATTCAGACAGACACTATGTCACAATGTCTAGGTATCTAATGTCCCTTTATAATCTTTTCTAGTTTACAGCTTCAGTCTTCCTAAATTTTCTGTTACTTGCTCACAAGTCCTTTTAGTATTCTGGTTCTTCCCATTTTCTCATTTAGTGCAAAATGATTTTGCATAAAACAAGAATTTCAGGATGAACTCCCACAGTTTATGTTCTTGCATTTGGTTAGTTTAAAGAACCTAGCAAATCCATTTGAAGACCTTCAGAAAATAAATGAGGAGGTGCTGTTACAGCATATGGCTTTGATGTGAATTTGTATGCAAACTAGTATATAAGTAAAATAATACAAGTGTGTATAGGAGTAAATTTTAAAAACAATAGCATTTGATGAAGAATTGTCAGTCTTTGCCTTTTACTTTTTAATTGAGCATATATTTTAGTTTGATTTGGGTGCTTGAGGGGAACGTATCTTTGCCTAAGAAGCACATTCATCATTCTAACACATTTCACACTAAAAAAATATAATATCCTTAATTGGATAATAATACCAGTAAAGTAAAAGACAAAACAAAAACTATTTTTTCAATGCATATTATTGACTTCATTGACTAATAATATGAGCTCATATTTAACAATATATTATTATACATGGAGGTCAAAATAGAGCAAAAAAAGTTGAAAGATGTGTAAAGTATGGGCTGTCGTATCTGCACTTTTCCTAATAGAAGTCACTGCAAAGTAAATTCTTCATTTATGTGAACTCCTACTTAATGCCAAATTGCTGTCAACGTCCCTTGGTGAGTCCTATTTATGAGTAGATTATGGCACACTCTCTGAGGCCCTGCACATCTGACTTTCAGTGAGTGCCTACGCAGAATATATGGCCTTCTCTAGAACTAGGAAATTTAATTAATTTTCTGGCAGAGAACACTTTTTAATGCCAAATCCATTTTTTCTAACCCTACCCAAGATTTCCATTTTCAAATGTGCTTCATTTATTATGAACCTATGTAACATAATCTTAATAAAGGTCTTCCATATGGTAATTACAGTGTTTTACTTTAAATGGTAGTCTCAAAAGCTCCCATGCTGACATAAATTCTTTCTCTACAATACTAAATGCTGCTTTGTAAGTTGTAAGAATATACGTACCTCTCTTCACTTTTTTGACCTTTAGTTCCCAAAGCAGTACCCTTTAGGTATTTGATTATATATAAGATTCTTAGGCAATATTCTTAAAACAACAGGGAACCTATATCTCCTTTGTCTATCGCTGCTATTGAAGAGTATGCAGTGTGCAAGGTGTCTAATATCACACCTTTCACTCTGTCTTTTACTATCATAGCAAAAGGGAAGTGAAACGCAAGAGATATGGATTAATCACTTAACCTCTCAAGACCTCACTAACTTTACTAAAATGAGTGATTTGAACTGGCTTATCTTTAAAGTAACTTCCAACTTTCTGTAGAATATGGAAGACTAGGAATTTTAGAAATTGGAATTTTGTTCTAGGTTTGCCAGTAAACTATATTTGACCTCCCTAGGGCATGGTTTCCCCAGCTGTAAAAATAGAGAGACGGAGCTAGATCAGGGAATGTAATCTTTTGTGACAACATGTGTTGACTTATTTTTCTTTCTGGAGATGTCTCTTGAGAAGGATTCTGAGAACTTGTTTTGACTCAGTGCCATGGAGTTCATGTGATCAATTACCTGTTATGTCACAGACATGTTTCATAAATTCGAAGAACGCTTCTCAGTCAAAAAGAAAATTTAAATTGCTATATTTTTCCTTGTTTGATGTATATACAGATACTTCTTACACTTAAAGATATGTGCATCCAAGAAAATGTTTTGTGCTTTTAAGGAAAATGGGTTGAGGAGAGGACAGTCACTTGAGATATTTGGAAAACTTTAATGCAGAAGAGAAATGAGGGATTTGACTCATTCTTTTTGATTCCTACTAGCAGAATGAAAGCCGGTAGTATTATGTGGGGGAAAAAAGGCCTCCCTATAGGGATAAAATTTATTACTGTAAGAAATGCTCAATAAAATCTGATCTATAGAATAGTCTATGTTGTGAAATTTGTATCATTAAAGATGTTAAAATTTAGATTGCGTGAAATTTCTTAAGGCCATTATTGAAGGAACTCATAAGGTAGCAGGATAGACAAAATGATGTCCAGTGCTAATGGTCTGTCATTCCATAATAACTATCAGACATAATAATATCAGCAATTCTGCACTGGAATTTGATGACATAATTATTAAAGATTTCATTGACATTGGTGATTTAGAATTTTTAACACAAATTTTCTTCCTGTTAGTCAGCCAATGCTGTCGTGTTCCAGTGAAGTGCTTTATCTTACCAAAGCTACCCTTTCCAAAAAGAAAGCTATTGATGTTCATTTGTGGAATCACCACTTCTTGTGTTATCTGTGGACTATGCTCCCTGTCTTCATTTTGAATGTTGTTTCTCTATTGCAGTGTAAGTGACCATAATGGAAGTTACAATAAAGATGACTAGCAAAAGTAATTTAATGATTGATTGTTTTCAACCGAATAAGGTGTAAAACATAAAGCATTCGCATAGAATCATGAGGTATTTTACCTCGAAGAAATTATGAAAATTTCTCATTGCGAAACCCAGTTAAGGCAAAAGTACGTTTTTCAAGGTCAGTGAGAGAGTTGTGATCCAGGTTTCCTGAAACCCAGTCCAGATTAACCAAATTGACTGCAGTAGCTTGCTTAAAAGTAGAGATCTTGGTAATTTGATGCTTTCTTCTGCATCCTTGGGTGCACTACTTGTCTTGAATCGGCAGGATGAAACAGGAAGACAAACAAACAATTTTGTGTAGAAGAAACAGAAAAACACTAACTAGCATAGCCTGCTGTGTTCCTGGAGCAACATGGAGGTAGCCATCCCTTTGCAAAGCTTGACATCACAAACATTCTTTGTAATCTAGTAACAACTTTTGACAGAAGTGAAACCAGTAAAAAATATATTTCAACTTAAAATCAGGAGCTTAATAATACGATCTTATCCCCACCATCTTGTGGCTCTGGACCCCCGAGAATGCAACACCCCTAGAGTTGACAGCAAGTAAAGTGGAACAAGTTACCAAAGCATTCCAATCATATATGTTATCCAGACTCAACCATCACTGTTTAAGCTTGCCTGTCCACTCTAATCAAGACAACAGACATTTATTATTTCATTGTTCTATTTGTATTTGTATTATTTCATTGTTCTATTCATTGTTCTATTCAGACATTGTTCTATTTATTTATAGAACATCTGATTATAGAAAGAATCATTAACACCAGCACATTAGCTGATTGTGATGGAATATTAGTTAATTGACTGGGAAAAATGTCTTTAGATACCAGGAGGGCATATGGCTCAGGATTTTGATTCTTTGTGATCTTAGTTGAGTAGCAAAATAAGCCAGCATGTTCAAATAGTGAAGAAAATGTAAGAAAATATTTTAAAAACAACAAGGAAATGTAGATCTAATTTTGATATTGTGACACTTTTGTGAGTATAGTGGAAAACTTGGCCAAAATGCTAAAGTTTTATTGATATTTATAAGCAGAAAAAAAAATGAGATTGGAAGGGGTGATTGTTTTACAATGGTGTTTTGGTCGTTTATTTTAAAGATTTTTTTTTTTCTTGCAATACACTGCCCTACTGTCAATGACTTTTTTTCTTATTTTTGAATCAATTATCAAAAATATATTGTATATCATATTTCTTTAAATATATGAATTAAACAGATTTTGTACTACAAGAGTCTTTTTGTATATATCCATAACACATTTTCTTTTAGGGTACTGAAGTTCTAATTATATCATGGAAATCAAAGGAAAAGTTACTTTCAGCTAGCACATTAATTTGCTTTACTGCAAACTTTACTGGGTCATATTAGGTTAGAAGAGAATACCCAAATATTTTTAGCTTTAGTATGAGTGAGAAAAGAGGTAGTAATCAAATCATTTGGTTATGTTTTGTGACCCTTGAATTTAAGAAAATTGTGATTATTTTTCAGAGACTAAAAATGTATGGAGAACTGTGATAAGTAAAGGGTATTGGTATGAGGAAGGAAAGACAGAGGAAGAGCTAGATTAAAACTAGGCAAAACAAACTACATGTACATAGAAAGAATCAATGAGGCAGGAGGTTAAAGTTTTTTTAAATACACTTGATTTTTAGTTAGTTAGCTAGATAGCTTGTCTGTTTCTTGGATGACAAGCCCAGCAGGAGGAACTGAAACACAGGAAACTAAGTGTACTGAAGGTAGAAGGAAACCCAAGGTCCATCTATAGATGTCTCATATAGTTAGCTGGATAGATTGGCTTTTAAAAAAGTGTTTCCAGGATACATGTCATGAATATATGAGTGGAATGAAAGTGCATCATATCACACACATATCAAAGAAAACAGAATTTACTTATAGCCATTGAGGTCGCCTTAATAATTTTGTCAGGATAATATACAGCACAAAAGAAGTACATCTATTAATATGTAAAATTCATAACATTTGGAGATTTAAATCACTTTAGAAAATAAAATATATTTCATCTAATAAAATTTTTAACAAGGCTCTTTTAATTTTTAGAAGAATTTGATATCATGAGAAAAAATCTTCATGTATTTTTGGCAGAGCATTTTAAATTTTTAATACTATTTCAACACAAGAAATTAGTTTAATCTGGAAATTGAAATGGTTTACAACTGAAATACATGATTATGGGGCATCATAGCACATTTAAGGATATAGCATTTTGTTTCTTTTTAAGAGAGAATTTCGATGTTTATCTAAATTAACTGAAAAATGGTAAACCAGTCATTTCACATAATAAACCATTGCTATTATTGAAATAGTGACTAGAAAAGACAAAAATCGAATTTTCTCATTACAAATTTAAGAATAAATTTTTAAGAACAGAAAAAGTATCATGAACAGATAAACCATAAAAGCATTTTGCTTAGTAGGTAATAATATATTTTTCAAGCATAGCCATATTTGCCGGCCATTTTATTTTAATGTAACCAATAAACAAAAGTAAACAATACTTCAAAGAGATAGCAATGATTTAAAGTTTATACATTTTGTTAGGGGAGGCCTGCTTCTGTTTTCAATAGTGTGAGACTCAAAGCACTAGATTAGCAAAATTAAATGGTTCTGAAAGTTTGAGAATGTATTGAATTGAATACAATTTGGTATAAGAATCACTAACATTTTCGAAAGATGTTATAATTCAGGCAGTGACGCTTTAATATACATGTAGCTTTTACCTGCAGTTGTATTTTATTTATGAGATTCAATAATGAGAATGACTGTCTTTGAAATTTGCTCATAAATTGAGGGGCACTAAAAGGAGCGTTTTAGAAATATGAAGGTCTTTTTCTTTAAGCCAAAGATTTATTATAAATAACTGCAAGATTCCAAAGTGGTTTGCTCTAAGGTAATATGTGATATATACAGCACCATTACTAATTAAAGTTATGAACTATTTTTTAGGCTCCAATAAAGTCTAAATGCCAGGCATATAAATTATTTTATCTTATTGGATGAATTATAACTTTTTAAGAAAAAAGTAGGATTAAAAATCTTAACTTCTCATTGTTGAGAATTTGGGGGAAATAAAATACAAACTATTATTATATTAGTATTAAGTGTTATGGAGTTTACGTTGACACTACTATAATTTATATAAAAGCATGTTTCCTGCAGTTGCATGAATATTATAAGTAAAATGTACATAGTGCTTTTTCTTCCAGAAGCCTGATGGCATTAAATCAATTTTAAGTGTCTGTGGGTCACTTTAGTGCCTGTGACGATGACACCTAAGAATTTACTTTATTGGTAATGAAACTTAGAAACGTAAACTAAAGTGAAAGTTTCCTTTTATTTTAAAGAGCTTACAGTACTGTAAATTTTTTACCCTCATCTATTTTAGTCAGCAGATATTATTTGTTTCTTCTACTTTGAATAAATAATTGATAGCTTCCATTTTATTTAGCAAAAGTCCTAAAAGAAAAAGGACCTAAACATAATAAATGAGTAAGTGACTGGGAGAGCCAAGCACTTACACTGAATCCCCATCTATTAAATTTTGATAGTCTAACTACTCCATGTTCTATTTCCTCACCTATGAAATGATAGCATAGTAACATACATTCAGCTCCCACCAGTTCATGCAGAAATTATATAGATGGTTTGAAAAGAAAGAAGAAAGAGAAGGGGGGAAGGAAGAAAGAAGGGAGGGAGGGAGGAGGGAGGATTTCCTATTGATTTACAAAAGGATCAGTCCCCCTGTGCAAATTAGAGATGCCACACCCAAGTAGAGAGGACATAGAGAACAGATGCAACAGAATATTGTGCTGTGAAAATATGAATCTTTACACAGGTGGGCTTAAAGTAATGCTTTTGGGAATGAACTGGAAAATGAGAATTGGCTGTGGCCAGGTCACATAATAGGGCACCAAACAGACACACCAGTTTATAGATAAGCAAAATGCTGCCCTGTAACATTACTTCCTTCTGCTTACTGTGGGTGGAACTCCTTTGGCATAGCCACTTTTTTAGAGTAATCTTTTAGAGAACTCTTACAAAATGGTCACAGAAAAGATCTGGAGAAGATATTATAGGATGCATTTCAAGCTAAATGTTAGAGGAACAATCACAAAGTTAACATGAGAGTCAAAAATGGGTGAGAACTATTAATTCTCAAATACTGGTTAATCAAAATATTAATCTTCTTTGGCATCTTATTTTCTGTCCCTGAATTTTCTTGGATATTAATGATGCAAATCAATTTTAGCTGTTAAGGGGGCCTCCTCCATTTCTCATGTGAACCTCAGTTACATCCACATGATTTTATGAAATATGAAATGAGAAAATAACAGTAAGACCATACATGAGACCAAAAATATTTCTAATGAGTTAAGAAGATATAAAATTTAGTACTAAAATGTTTTAATCTGAGTAAACTGTGTTAGCCCTCTCTTTGAATACAGAATTTAAAACATTACTATTAATTCCATTAAAAAGTCTAAATGGCAAAAATATATGAATTAAGGTGGAAAGAAAGCAGTTATTATTTGACCTTGTAATGAAAATATGTAGATTTATTAATCTCTGTAAGAGACCATTTACTCTTTCAACAGATCTTCTCTTGCCAAATGAATACAGTCACTTATGATATCTTTTATGGGAACTTTTAGAAAGTACTTACTATATTCTTAATAATACTATTTTAAACTAATGAGGTTCATTCATATTGTATCTTATTAAAATTATTTAAAGTGGCTTATACAATATCATAAAACCCTGACAACTAATCATAGTTTTTTTATGATCAAAACATATCTAAGTCTACTAAAGACACAGCTCTTTTCCCTGACTTATTCTTGTTGTTAAAAAATGTAACGTTGGCGATTGCTTTCTGCATACGAGTATTGTCAATTGATTCAGACTTTATTTGTATAAAACTTTTGTGTGGGTCTGCTGTACTGGTACCATCTTGTTGTTTTTACTTCCATCTTTCAGTTACAAACAGAGCCAACTCATTTCACCTGTCGTTGAAGATATAGATAAGTTCTCTGCTTATTTTGGTTAAACAGAACAAGCCCTCGGGGTGTCGTTTGAAATTATGTCTCAATAATTTTAAAGCTTTTCATTTGATCTAACTAATCTCCCTCACTCACCTCTTACCCACGAAGTAATTTTTTTTTTCAATGTTGGTAATGTACCTCCCCCTTTCCTCAATCAGCACTCACATTTATTCAGTGCATCTCTTCTGAGCTTGATATCAGGAACAACAGAATCCAGCTGAACGAATGCATATTCATTTATGAATGATTTATCTGAGTTAGTCTTGGAGAAAACAAACTATTTGAATTGAATTTCTTCTTTTCTAAGAAAGACTATTAAAATCCTAAAACAGAGATTTCTGCAGTTAAATAAATGCTTAATAAGCAGATGACTCTGATTGATAGAAGTTCAGGAAGTATGACAAAATGATAAGGAAACTATGGCATTGTAATTGAGGAGTTATTACAGAGTCAAAGTTGTTTGCCAAGGTATATCAGCAAGACTTGTTCAAGTTGGACAGCTGAAGTCATTCTTTTATTAAATTTTTAATCCTCAGATTATCTAAAAGCTGCATGTATATGTGTGTACATGCTTTCATGTATGTGTGTGCTTCTAACTGAAATAGAAAAACGGTCTGTTAGAAGTACTCACTCTATATAAGTGGGCTGTTAATACATTTGAGACTGCTGTAAGAATCTTGACTTTCATATTAGTATTTATCTTGGTAATTGTCCCAGTTGTTCTTTTTTTTTTTTTTTTTTTTTTGAGGCAGAGTCTCACTCTGTTGCCCTGGCTAGAGTGAGTGCCGTGGCGTCAGCCTAGCTCACAGCAACCTCAAACTCCTGGGCTCAAGCGATCCGCCTGCCTCAGCCTTCTGAGTAGCTGGGACTACAGGCATGCGCCACCATGCCCGGCTAATTTTTTCTATGTATTTTTAGTTGTCTGATTAATTTCTTTCTATTTTTTAGTAGAGACGGGGTCTTGCTCTTGCTCAGGCTGGTTTTGAACTCCTGAGCTCAAACAATACACCTGCCTCGGCCTCCCAGAGTGCTAGGATTACAGGTGTGAACCACCATGCCTGGCCCCAGTTGTTCTTTATTTCTGCTGAAGTGGCAACCTCTCAGCTGGGCTTCCACCACAAAGGTAACAAGCCTGTGGAGCAAGTTCCATTATCATCAGTGTTATTTATCAATCATAGTAGATGTGGGAAGTAGAGTTCCTTACAACTGCTGCCAGGATGAAAAACACAGAAGAGGTATGCCATTGGTACACTATCACACGAAATTCAAACCTTGACTAATGGTGACTATAATCAGGACAATAGGATAAGGGCTGACTCACAGATTCCTCTGGCTTTTGGCTTAAATCTAATCAATCAAAAATAAGGCTTCTGAGTATAAAATATCATGCCGCATGTTGACTAAGCATATGTTTTGAGGTTAAAAGGCATTGGGGGGTTTATATTCCTTTCTACCTTTGGTAAGTTGCTTTTCCTGGATAATACCATCTTCTCAGTGTTTGCATTTATGCTTCCTCTCATTACTGGAGATCCCTAAATTATGAAGTTTCCCCAGCTTTCCTTGACTATTTAAGACCAAGTAATTTATTTGCATCATTGTAATATAAAGTACCTCTGCAAAAACAGTGGTAACTAATTTTTTCTAATAATTAATAATAGCACAGAGTACCTCCTTTTAGCCTAGTCCTGTGCTGGGTGCTAGACTGAATTTATAGAATTTAATTTGCTACTTACATTGTTTTTTTCTCCATTTTTTCCTATTACAATTCAAATGGAGTGGCTGCATATTCCTGCATTTTTCATAGCTAATAGATCATAAGATGGTATAGGCTGTGCATTTTGGAATTTATGATACCTGCCAAATCTGAGTGGAATGCCAGAAAGAAGAAAAAGAGGAAACAGCATATCCAAGAGAATTACCCCTTTTCATCATCTCCAAAATAATTTTTCAAGTCTAGGGAAATTGTGACATGAGTTAAAGTCTTTCTCCACTCTAAGAACAAAACTTAATTCAGAAGAACACTCTAAGTCTCCTGAATCTTGGCAGTATCAGAGGGGCCATATTTTTACGTGGATGAACCATCCAGGACAATTTCTGCAACACAGTTAACACAAACATACTCTCTTCCCATTTCGAACACATGTCATATCTTTCTCCTTTGACGTGTCTTCAGTAAAAACATGTACTTTGGCTTTTTAAAAAAAATATTCCGTTTTCTGTTAACATTAAATTGTCTACGTTTGGGACTTACTGCATTTTATTTTTCATATCTTTGCATATGAGAAGTTCGAATGGACCTATTTTCTTACCTCCCTGAGGTGGGCAGAAACAGCAGCAGCAGATGTGCTGTCTCAGAGCTTTGGACAACAGCTGGAACTACTGAAGTACCAGCGCATAATAGATGGAAATTAACTGGTTCTACAAGCATTTTCACTCACTCAGGCAATTTGTACTCAAACCAGAAGGTCCTTTCCCTTTTCCACATTTTATAGATGTACGACTGAAATACTTTGTTACTTTTTTTTGAATGCCATTCCTGATTTTGGTGAGTAGAGAGGCACTTTCCATTCCGTTGCTTAAGATTCTCTTTCGGGGAAAGTAAACAATATTCAGAAAGTTATTGCTATAAATTTTGCTCGAGTGCTTGTTTTTTAATTCATATTTATGCCATGCTTTTTTACGCAAAGGACTTGAGGCATGCTCTGGAATCCTTAAGAAATGAATATATGCTAATTAGCTTGTATCCAGTTATTTTAAACTCAACAACTCTTAATTTCTGTTGGTCTATATTCTAATATGATTTGTATGTAATTCATGTGTGGTATATTTAGTAGTTGGTCTTTAAGGTACAGTCATTTTTATTTTAATTATATATGAATTTATTTAGAATAACAACATACAATAAATATTTTCTGCAATGTAAGTTTATGTTTGATGATTGTGACTTACCACAGGGAGATAAAGCAATTTGTATCAGCCAAAACATACAGATATAATGAATTGGTTAAATAGTTTGTATTTCCACAATTCTAATTATATAGGATGACATCTTTACATTTAGTGGATAGATAATTTCAAGGAAGAACATGAAATTTAATTTTTGCACCCTTTAACAAAGTACGATGAATCACTGTTATCAAAATAATTTTATTTTACATTCGTTTGACTATTTTATCAAGCCTCTCCTTTCCTGAAGCTATTCCCTCTGTAGATCACATGATAAGATATCAAATCACCTCTCACCAATCATGCAAAACAACATATCTTCAAAATTCTCAGCATTTATCCCTCACAAGAGATGTTATGCTGTTGAATCTCCCAATGCAAATGTGGTTTCTTCATCATTCTATACCAACATTTAAAGAAATTAAAGAAAAGAATGTACAAAACTTGACAACTAGAGATGGTCACGTTAAATATTTTTCCCTTCTGTGTGCTTGTATCTGAATCCTTCCTTGAAAACCAAAATAATATTTGATGTTTTGTGGTACTTCAATTAGAAAAAAATTTTAAATGGGGAGAAAAAGAAGTAATGTTTTTCTAAGTTCACAAGTGCCCCAACCGAGTTATAGAATATCTTCAAGCAATATCTAGACAGGATGGCCATTTTCATCTAAAAGTATTTCTGTGGAGTGAAAATTCATTTTCCTCTTGAAATTTTTCAGGATAATTAATTTTCAGTGCACATAAGATGATTTAGGTAGATAACCTGGCCTTGTTAAACATGCTGCTCTGTTTCTGACCATCAACATTATAACTCATCAGACTTGCCAAAGCAAGAGCTGTTTAAATCAAAGGATTTTCATTGCAGATCCCTGACTGCTGCTGGTTAGATGTCAGAGCTAGGAAGATACTCTCCAAGTAATTGTAAAGCACTGTTCTCCAATCAGCATATATTATTGCAAGCAAGAACTACAGTGTCAGAATTTCTATTTAAGTTATAACTCAGTCATTAGAACTTTGAGTCATGCATACTTAAATGTCTCTACTGGATTAAACGCATGTTACATGCTTCCCCATCCATAATGGTGTTCAGGACAAAAATGTACTCTTTCGACTTCTCTAATTATACACCAGGTATAGCTGTCATTGTTTTACAACAGGATTTAATATCCATAAAGTGTTTCACGGTTGTTTTATGTCTTAGTCCCAAAATGTAAAGTAATAGCTCTTAAAGGACAGGAAAACTAGGCACCGGCCTCTGCATATGAGAGTAAAGGGAGAAAAAATACACTTTATTTTATTTTTCATTCGTTTTTTGAGGGGAGTGGGATATGGGTTGAGTTAGCAGGGATTTGTTTTTCTTTCACCTTTCAAGAGAAACTAGAAGTAGGTAATTACATATAAACTCTTCATCAACTTTAGCCCAAGTGTTCCATGTTGTTGGTAGTTGAAACAAAAAGGGAAGCACCCTATGTTGAGACTTGGCCTTGTTGCAAATAGGGAGCAAAATTCTTCCCAGACCACACATCAAATTGCTATTAGAAGTGAAATGAAAGTCTAGATTATCAAAATTGCTTTCAAGGACAAAATCCTATTATTCTTGTGAGAAAACATAATTTAGTAAAAAGGGCATCAAAATAAAAACTAAGAATCTCCATTTTAATCCTTCCTAGGAAATAAATTAAGCAATGTAACAGCCTTTCTATGCCTCAGTTTCCTTATTGCAAAATTATGTAGCTGGGCTAAAGACTTTCAACATCTCATCTTATTTTAAATTGTTTTATGTTTTTTTTTTTTTTTCCATGAGTGCCGGATAGTTTAAAATTAGCCAATATAAATAAAATGTGTCTATTTAAGGTGAAAACAATTTACCATAAAAACTATGGTTTGAAAGATGTTTTAAATCTATATAAGGATTGTGGCTGGGAAGAATATTGAATTGCAAGAAAGGAAAGTAACGATCAAATTGCAAAGAGAAAAAAAATCCATCAGAAAGATGATGGATTTTTTTCTCCTCTTGGTTTTTCAGTTTGTATGAATTGTAATTCCAGACTGTACTTTCCAAACTGATAATAAAAGAGCTTAATAGCTAACAATAGGTATTTTCTAAAATTGGACCAAATAGAATTTCCTACACATTTAGAATCAAGCAATTTTTATGGTTGATATTATTCTTCTCAATGGACAGCCTACATGTGATGTCTTTCTGATTTTGTTCTTTCCATTTAAAATTCTAGTTTATGCTTTTGCATGAAAACTACAGAGACTGTGATTGGCAGCAAGTATAAACAATTGTATATACTGAAGTGCACTTTAAACAGTAGAAAAACACTGGGTCCTATAGAAAAAACACTGAGTCCTACAGAAGCTCATAGGAGCCTAGAGGTATTTTCGTATTTTCTTCTCTCTCTCTCATATGATATATACTATATTCAACTTGAACATTTTTACAATGACACTAACAATAAATATATTAATAAACATAAACTTTCTAAGCCAAATTTTCTGAGTAGCATTTCCCAAACTTCATATAAGAATCAAAGAATTTAAGAAATGAGGTATCTATATCTTCTGAGTACAAACCTTTGGTGCCCAATATATAGTACTCCTCCCAATTAAGACACACTTTTGTAGACTTTTGTCCTGAAATTGAGTAAGGGGAACTGGAAGAGCTGTATTTTCTGCATACTTCTAGCAGAACCCATATTATAACTCAGACAAACCTTGGTTTGTGTGTCTCACTCTTCCAGCCCTGTGAGTGTAGGGAACATGTCTGCTTCACTCACAACTCAGTGTCTTGTACTTAAAAGGGTCTCAATATATATTTGAGGAATAAATGTAGTTCCTAGATTTTATTAAAAATGCACCTCTAAAAGCCAAATGACGAACACAAGAATACTATTCCCCACGTAGTCTCTACTGTTCCTCCTGAACTTTATTTATTTTGCGAATATTTGTCAAATGGACACTGTGTTCCAAATACCATTTAGCTTCTAGGAAGGAAAAAAAATTAACCGTGTAGATTATTTGCCCTGTGCAAATTCAAGATTCAGTGGGAAGCATAATATAAAATTGATAATAGATTAAAAATGACTATAAATATATACAAAGAATTTTATGGTAGGAAAAAATAAAGGCCAGACAGCCCAGCCTTCAGACCAAGGTTGGGGAGACTTCTTGATTGGGGGAGAAGAGAAAAAGAATGTTGCTTCTCTCCTGTTTCAATCTCCCAAAATAAACCCTAAAGTTTTTGTTTCTCATCCCTTAACCTTCTTAACGTGTTTCATTGTGCATACTTTTTTTTTGGCACAAAAAATATTTTACATTTTTAATCAGGGATTTTGAAAGGTTAATTTCACTTGCCAGTTATTTGGAATCCAACTTAATGAAGAAATGCCTAACAATTTGTAGTTTGCACGTCTCTAGATGAACAACACTATCACCTGGATTAAAAGAATTCTCATTAAACGTTGGGAAACTGAAACTGGCATGTAATACTCTATAGGGGCATAGGGTAAACTCCAGGTTTCTCAAGCATGCATGTGCCTGCATGCCTGTTGTTTTTGTTGCCCTAGTACAACTTTTTTCTCTTCTCTTTTTGGACAACTCTTATTCATACATTAACATTCACAAATATTATCACTTACCATGAACTTATGTAACAGCTTCAGGATGCTGCATACAATTATAATCTCTCCTTCCCTTTATAACATTTTGTATGTATCTCGGTCAGAGAATATTTACTGAGAGCCTGTTTTGTTTAAAGCACTGCACCAGGAACAAAGAGCCATTTCAGCTCTAGAGACAGAGCTGTTTTAGGCCAGAATGCAGAGCCTAGACTTACTGGTTATTTAAGGCCAGTGTCTATTTTGAATGTTCCATGTTCTTGCTGTACCAATTTGTTAAATATTTTGAATGTCACCCCTATACAACGCATAAAGAATCCCTGGGCATTTTCAGAAGTGCAGTTCATGTTTCTGTCCTTGAAACTGTACTGCTGGGCCTATGTGGCAAATTCCTGCATAAGAAAGAAGCTTGGTTTTGTCTCATTTTTTTTCTCAAAGCTTCCCAGGGGAGTGTCAATTCCTGTTTGTGAATCCTTCAGGAACTAAAGGACACATCAGGAAAGCAATTTAGGAAATGTATTGACTAACCCAAGTGAAGGAGAATATTTGTTTGGTTTCTATACCTATTCAGAGGAGGTTGGTGATAAGAAGCAAGGATCCACAGAGGAGGGCATTGAAATTTGCAAGCCATCTCTTCAGTCTCCTCTTTAAAACTTCGTGTGACTTCTGAGTCTCATAGATCTGGGACTGCCTGGGAAGAGAGGCAGGAGAAGGGAGAGAGTAAGGGAGAAAAGGATAGAGAGAAGGGGTGGGGGGAGAGAGAGCGCGGGCACAAGCACAGGCACCTGTAGTTGAAAACACGATTGAAACACATGACTTTAAAGTACCTTATCTCTTATCAATATGTACAACGAAATTCAAAATTTACATTTTCTGCTTTTAAATAATGATAGTAGTATGATTATGGGCATTGGAGTCAAACAGACTCGTATTTAGATCTCATCTACTCCATCTAGAAGCTGAGTGTCATTAGACCCTTAAGTTACCTAGTTGAGCATCTTTTCCACAGATAGTTTTTGCTTAAATTAAAGAGGTAGCCAGGTTGGTCAGTCACTTCCTGTGTGCCAGACATCACTCTCTCTGAATTATGGGTCAATTAATGTAAACGCCACAACAATCTGATTGCACAGGAGGAAACTGAGGCTTAGAGTTACTCATTTTGCCCCAGTCACCCACCTGACATGCCACCCCGATGATCAGACCACAGAGCCTGAACCCATGTGTGTGCATCCTGCCTCTTCCTGAACGTTTCCTGTATACCGGCCAGACACCCGGTGTTATACAACTGGAACTTTATTAATAACAAGTCTGAGATAGACTTACTGTGCTCCAGGAATCTTACTATAAGTTACACAACACAGAAATGTGTCAAAGTGATACTTTTGCTTTCTTCTGGCACAAATAGTACTTCATATGAGTTGAATGATACCTTTTAAATATCAGACTTTTTTTTTTTTTTCTCCTATTACCTTTTGGAAGACCAAAAGGAAAGCATAGTGTGTTTTTTGTTTGTTTGTTTGTTTTTCACAACTTCTAAGTAATCCAGGTAATCAGTACTGGTTTACAGAACATATTGCTAACTGTTAACTAGATTCGCCAGCTGAAAGAGATTATGTTTTCTGCAGCTACAGAGCATATATAAAATGGTATTATTTATAGTATAAAGTATTAGGAGCCCAGGTTTTCAGAAACAGCTCTGTGAAGTGGTGAAGTTGCTTCATCTGCCTAAGCTTCGTGTTCCTCGTGTGTGAAGTGTAGAGTGAGTTCACAGGCAATGACACTTCGAGCTCTAAGCTCAATGATTCTGCAGTTTGGCAAGTAAAGTCCTAGGAAGGAATATTACACTCAGCTCAATAGTACGGTTCAGGTTATCCTAAGATAGAATCATCTACTTCTTAAAGTTATCAGATCCATATCGTTCAAAATAGTCAAAAGAATTCCTTTCTAGGGGTGACTTAAAAGTTCCAATTGTGTTTAATGGAAAGGTGAACTACATTAACCCTTAGAGTAATTTTACTCCCCTGAGTTTCTTAATTTGCTTGTATGAACTAAATGCCTGTTTGGTAAGAGGAAACTTAAGAAGGGGCCAGCAGAGGTTATATTCAGGTTTCTAAATCTGGGGGAAAACATAGAACAAAACAAAACAATATCACCATGTAGAGTGAAACCAAGGCTCCAATTACTGTCTGAATTCTGGCAGCAAAGCAATAGAAAAATAAACTCAAACTCCTGCTGTGTGTTTATGTAAATCAAGTTGAGGCAGGATTATTTTTCTAAAATTTCCCAGGTAATGGTGTTTCAATAATTCTGGCTTTATAGGTAACTACTGTAAATTTGATCAATGTTTTTTAAAATGCAGTCCTCAGGCCATCTGTGTCATAATCAGTCTATTAAAATCACAGATCCCTGGCCTCCAAAACTTTTGAATCAGAATTACTCTCTCTCCCTCCCTCTCTCTCTCTCTCTCTCTCTCTCTCTCTGTCTCTCTCTCTCTCCCTCTTTCCTCTTTCCCTCTCCCTCGCTCCCTCTCCCCCTGCCCCCCAATTTAAACAAGCATCCTTGTCAATGATTTTAGAATAATTTGACAAGGATGCACAGTAAGTGGTAAATTGTCTCCTTTTGATAAGGTTCCTGTAGTAGCCACACCAACCATGAATACTTCATTAAAAAAATTCATTCATGATTAAAATGATGAACTACAAAGGTCATCTGAACAGTAAAGTATTGAGATGGTTTTATTTATAATTTACTTAACATTTATGAAGAATCTAAGAAGCCCCGGGCTCTGTAATATTAGATGTTAGTCATATCACTTTTTGAAGATGAAAAGGGAAAATGTTTTTGTAACTAAAATAATTCTTTCTTTAATTTTCAGAATTATTATCATGGAAATAATGACTATTCTAATTTTTCTTAGCCTGAACACCAATATTTCATTTGCAGTTGCTAAAATTTGAGGGCTATTATGATAATTTAACATAGTGTTTCTTTTGATATGGGTCAGTTAGCTGACTTGTTACATTTATTTTTAAATTTTATTTTTTTGCATATGTTTTTGTGTATAGGATTATTTTTTCTTCAGAGGCTTTTCCAATTCTAAGTCTGTCCTGCCATGAAGACAGAGATTAGTTAATGTGAACATGGGGAGGCCACTGTCACGTAGAAAAAAATGTTGAAAAATGTAACCCGACGAAGTCTCTTTCACCTCTAAAATTCAGAGAGTCCATTTCTGGTGTAGATGCATTAAATAATTCTTACAAAGAGTGAGGTAATTAAGACTACCATAGTGCCCAACCTATTTTAATGTAATTACCCTCTACGACACAAACAAATTATCTCTAAATCTCAGTTACACTTCACAGATCTTATTTTGCTCATAAAATCACTGGCCTCACCCACTCCATCCCACACCCCAAGTTTCATATCATCAAACATGACCTATAATTATTTAGGCACGATCAGGCCTAGTCCATCCCAACTGTGCCCCATCCCACTCCACCCCTCCAAGTGTCAGACTCACTTGACAACCTAACCTCACACACATTTTCAAATAAACAATTTTGAAAATATATAGACCTCACCACCTTTCTCACCATTGTGTTTGGTTCTTTCTCATGTAGGCAGTTCCATTCTTATAAATATTTCCTGAACACTTCCTGTATGAGAAATAAATACTCCATGTTATTAAGAGATGTAAAGAAATGATAAATATCTTTGCTAACTTCTCAAAAGATGTCATAACTGAGGAAAGAAGACATGCAGAAACAAAGTCCCTGAACTGTATAAGAATAGGATGTTGGACACGATTAAATACTTAATAAATTTTCCATTAAATGTGTGTAAGAGAGACAAAAATTACAAATACAAAATATTTTGGGAGTAAAGAGGTATTACAGAATGCTTTCCAGGTTGAATAAATTTTGGATAGCTGAAGGGGAGAATGAAAAGTACTCAAAGACAGAGCGAGGACACAGCACGAGCAGAGACTGGGAAATGCTGGTGCATGTCTGGGAAACAGAGGTGAGATTGGAAGGAGTATTATCTGGGGAGCTGAGTTTGGATAGGTGTGCTACGGTCAAATCATAGCACCTCTTGATTGTCAGGGAGGTTTAACTTTGAGTGTGAGGAGAGATTGGCTGCAGTTCTTAAATAAAAGACTACCGTATCGGAATTTTAAGTAGATTGTTTTAGTAATATTCAAAAAAAGGAAATTATGAGACTTGAAGTTGGGAGCAAAAGCCAAGCATTTAGGTTGCTGATTGCATTAAAAGCAGGGAGGATGGTGGTGGTAGTGGCTGCAGAACAATGGATGAAATGAGGTAAATACAGGATAAAATCCCACAGGGGCCAAAGGATACCAGGAGCACTGAGTACTACAGGTCAAAATCTCTGATTTCCTTTTTTTTTTTTTTTTTTTGGCCTAATTCAGATTCCATTGTTTCCACTGTGTGGTTGAGGGTGGAAATTTTATTATTAATAGTTTCTATTGTAATAGATCTCAATGTTGCCTTGAAAAAATTACCCAATTGGATTGAGTTACTTTCTTTCTTTAAAAAAAAAAAAAAATACAATCTGCACTTTGCTGGAAGAGGGCACTTCTTGGATTTATGCAAATTTACTTTCTATCTTTTAGAAAAAGTAAATCCTCTTTAATCACTAGTGAAATAGAAGTGGCAAGAAAGAATGTGGTTGGGTGTGGCAGATGCAGACTCATGGCTCAGCCACCCATGTCTCCTAGCCCAAATCTCCTCTAGAGCTGCGCTGAAAAAAGAAACACTCCTAGAAATTTTCCTATCCCTCATGCCAATTATGAGTTTAAACATCAATAGATAAAATCTAATTGCTGCAGTTTTCTTTTCTTTTCTTTTCTTTTTGCTTTCTTTTCTTTTTTAAAAATATGTGTTTATCTCTTTGATTACCGGATAAAATTCTTCACATGACGTGGTTGGGAAATGAAGAAGAAATTGTCCACAAAGACAATAATTCCCCACTAAACATGAAAGCTTTTCTTTTTCAATTCAGGCTTCATTTCATAACCAAAAGCCAGACACTTAATGAACTAAATTGGATAATACTTTCTTTCACTACGCAAGCCTCCCATTTTTCTTGATAATGATAAGAAATAGTGGAAGCTGTCATGGGACTTAACTAACTAGAAACTACCACTTGCGTGTTGGCTAAGTAAAAAGATTAATCTTTCCCTCAAGCTAATTTCTGATAATTAACCAAAATATCCAGGAGTGCCAAGACAAATTAAGCATGTAAGGTAGCATTTTATAACCGCCTTTGAAAACGATATCCCCACTTAATATTCTCTATAGTCTGGCCATATTTAACGTAACTAAACATTCAAAAAATGGGTGAAATTTCACTCTTTTAATGATGTTTTAGGGGGCTATTTGAAAGGATATAGAGCTGGGGGGAAAATAAAAGGCAAACTGGGAGAAATTAACAACAACCACAAAAGAAAAAGTCCATTTATGTAGTTGGCTTGTATTTCTCTCATAGACTTTCTCAGTCTTTGTAGTGTAAGTTAGGCACACAGGGTTACATGGCTCTGGAAAGAACCATCAGAGCAAGGAGGCAACCGCATTGTAGTTCTCTGGCTTGGGACTGTTTGACTTTGGAGTGGCCACCCGGCCTGATTGCCGGCAGAGATTTCAGAGACAATCCTCAGGGAAAGAGAAAGACAGAACAGTACAAATCCATCTTGCGTGTGTGGTGTGTGTGTGTGTGTGTGTGTGTGTGTGTGTGTGTGTGCGCGCGCGCGCACTGTGTCTCCTACCAGGAAGCCATAAAGTGTAAGCTTCATTGAACATTAATTGCCTAAAACCAACCATAGGCGGGTCTGTAAAAGGCTGTGAAAAAGATTCCCACAGAGGACATACTTCTCTGGAAAGTTATAAAAATGAGTAATAATAAGTAATACTGTATTTCCAAAGCCATCAGAATCCTTTTTTCCTTCATTACTAATATAACACAGGGCCTTCCTTCACATGAGCAAAATCACTATTGCGTAAGAATACTTTTAGTTATACAAAGGACCCCGACTTTCTCAGTGTTTTTCTGTATTCTAGGAAAGCTAATAAGTGTTCAAAGAACTGGCAGTGGACACCCACAGAGATAAGATTGCCTGTGCCTGTCTGTCTTGTTTCTAATGTACTTCTATTTTACAAAGCAAGATGATGTTAGTTTTCCCAATTTTACCTAAGTAAGATTGATTTATTTTTTTTGTTTATTCATTTATTTATTCACTTTATTTATTCTTTCATTGTTAGCACCCGGCTACGTTCCGTACTCTGACGGCAGCTTAGAATTGGATCACTTCGTATGTTATAAGTATAGCGAAAAGGCCCTTGGTCCTGAAAGTGTGATTATTTTAAATTTACCAATGTCTCCTGTCTGTGAATGTTAAAGCTTGCCCCCTCCCACTCCCATATCCTTTGGAGTGTTTGAAACCAGAGGAATGTCAAAGTTCCCCAGGCAGCCTTTGGTCTCTAACCACAATTTCCTACTGCATTTCCATTTGTCCTTCAATCCCCTTCAGCCTTGGTATAACCCTGCCTCCCCAGGGGAGCATTTGTTGTACTTTGAAAGAATTTGTAGCCCTCATAATGCGGTTATCCATAAATGCCCATCACTTCACAATTAGGATATCCTTGGTTAAAAAATGCAAATCAAATATGCATGGGCTTTAATATCAAGTCTCCAAAAATGAATCTCTTAAATCTCAGACTGATTTGTAGTAACTCTAGGAAGTTTTATATCGACTTCAATATAAAACACTTAAAGAAATGCCAGTAAATACAACAGTATGGGAAGCATGTTTGGTTACCATTGACAAAGTATTTTTGCTTATATTTAATCTCATTCTTGCTAGCATTTAGAAAAAAGTCATTGTTAAACAAGATTAAACTATTATACTGTGTGATTTTCCAGGTCAATAAAGTGCGAATTATTTTATTTCATTAAAAATAAACAGTAGCTTGTCTGGAAACTATGTAGCTATTAAATTGAACGTTTAAGGGGCCGGGCGTAGTGGCTCACGCCTGTAATCCTAGCACTCTGGGACGCCGAGACGGGTAGATTGCTCAAGGTCAGGAGTTCGAGACCAGCCTGACCAAGAGCGAGACCCCGTCTCTACTAAAATATAGAAAGAAATGATATGGACAACTAAAAATACATATATAGAAAAAATTAGCCAGGCCTGGTGGCACATGCCTGTAGTCCCAGCTACTCGGGAAGCTGAGGCAGTAGGATCACCTGAGCCCAGGAGTTTGAGGTTGCTGTGAGCTAGGCTGACGCCACGGCACTCACTCTAGCCCGGGCAACAAAGCGAGACTCTGTCTCAAAAAAAAAAAAAAATAAAAATAAACGTTTAAGAAGCTGAGTTTCATAAGTAATAGCAAGTTATTTAAATCTATGCTGTGTTTGTTTGTAAATAGTTGTACCCATTAAAACTGTATGGTTGTATGGTTATTTTAATAAATGGATGAATTTTCATTTTAATGACTTCAATCAATATTAAACATAAAATATTGATAAATAAGCATGCATTTACAATATCTTTCTTTAAAAACCTCTGTATACAACAGATATGAAAAACATCTTAGTAATATTTAGGTCAATTTTCTTATTTGCAAGAGTTAGAACTAGCATCTATGTAGGTAGCCCTAGGTTCCTTTCTCTGGGCCACTTTGTATTGCTCCTGTCTTCCTACTCCATTATAATTATCATTTTAAAAAAAGTCATACTTAGAAGCTCTTCTCCCTGTTGTCTTCTTTCCCCTGACTTTTTTGCTGAGATAGTTTGGCCCATTGCTATCTATGGAGTGCGCTAGTAGGTTTTATGAAATCAAGACGAGACCAGCCTCCCTGATCAATGGAAGACTTTCTTCCAGAGGAAAAACAGGATTTTTCTTCTTCCTTCTTCTCCTTTTCTCCTTTTCCTTCCTCCCTTGCCTTCCATCTCTGGGAGGAAATATGACTTGCATTTCGGCCAAATTTGGGATAGGGTGGTACATTAAAAAATTTGACCAAGTGCACATCTTTAAGCACTGCATTGTTTTCAGAAATTGTCTGCCTGAATTTCACTTCAGGATCCACGTTACTCATTCGTACTTTCCTTTTTATAGTGAGAGTCATGCAGGTTTGACGCAGGCTTGTGGCTCTATATTATGTAGCCTAAATCTCCAGCGTCTCCCTTTTCCCTGCCCCCTGAATATCTGGCAGGCCATTATATCAGGTTTTTTAATTTGTATTTTTATTTTTTAATGTCTGAAGAACTCTAAGCAATTGTCTTTTCCGTGTTGGCCATTTTGAAATGAGAACCATTTGGTACTTACATACCACAGTGGAGAGCATGCCATACACACCGTTGTAGAGACGCATGTGCCTTATCTTCACATAAATCTTCAACTTTCCAGCTGCCTATTTTCTCCCATACTCTGAATTTTTTTCCGTGTTTGGCCATATTTCATGAGTACCACTCGAAAGGTTATTAAAATGTTGCAGTGAACTAAATATTATGTGTAGGGCCCAATTAATAGAGAGACATTCTATTAAAAACCTGAGCTCATAGGGTCTTAACTCCCTTATCCAGGATCACATAAAAAAAAAAGTCTTATAAAATAACCAGGACTGATTAGTATCCAGCAGAAGTATTTTCACTCCTGGCTCTGGCTCTAGAATGTTGTGTGACCTTAGATAGCAGCTCCCCTTTTTTTTTTTTTTTCTTTTTGAGATCTTGATTTTAATTCCTTTGAGTACATACCCAGAAGTGGAATTACTGGATTACATGGTAATTCTATTTTTAATTTTTTGAGGAACCACCATATTGTTATCCAAAATAGCTGTACTAATTTATAATATCACCTGCAATGCATAAGTATTATATTTTTATTTTTATTTTTTATTTTATTTTATTTTATTTTTATTTTTTTATTACAGGGTATTGTGAGGGTACAAACACTACAGTTACACTTTATGTCTTTGCCTCACCCAAGTGCGGCTTAAAGGCATGCCCTTCCCCCCGCCCCCCTTAGTGCTCCCCGTGTCTTTTAGTTGTTGATTTGCCCCCCATCCCCCTAATCCCTAGAGAGTATTTCTGCCATGTGATCAACCTAGTGTTGATCAGTTAGAACCAGTTTGATGGCGAGTACAAGTGGATCCCATTCTTCTGCTCTTGTGGTGCTTCACTTTGGATAATGGGCTTAATTTTAATCCAGGAAAGTGTAAGAGGTGCTAGATCACTGTCATTTCTTATGATTGAGTAATATTCCATTGTAAATATATACCAAATTTTAATAACCCATTCATGGATTGACGGGCACTTGGGTTGTTTCCACATCCTTGCGATAGTGAGTTGTGCTGCCATAAACATTCGGGTACAGATGTCTTTATCATAGAATGTTTTGTGCTCTTTTGGGTAGATGCCTAATAGTGCTAATGCTGGATCAAATGGTATTTCTGTTTTTAGCTCTCTGAGGTATCTCCAGATTCTTTTCCACAGCGGTTGCACTAATTTGCAGTCCCACCAGCAGTGTAAGAGTGTTCCTGTCTCTCCACATCCTGGCCAGTATTTGTTGTTTGGGGATTTTTTGATAGATGCCAATCTCATCGGGGTTAGTTGATATCTCATTGTGGTTTTGATTTGCATTTCTCTAATGATTAGAGACGTTGAGCATTTTTTTTATATGTTTGCTGGCCATTCTTCTGTCTTCTTTTGAAAAATTTCTGTTCATTTCCTTTGCCCATTTGTTGATGGGGTTGTTTAATTTTTTCTTATTGATTTTTTTGAGTTCTAGATAGATTCTGGTTATCAGCCCTTTGTCAGATGTGTAGAGTGTAAATATTTTTTCCCATTCTGTGGGCTGTCTATTCACTCTAGTGATAGTTTCCTTGGCAGTGCAGAAGCTTTTTAATTTGATTAGATCCCACTTATTTATTTTTGTTGCTGAGGCGATTGCTTTGGGGTTCTTCTTCAAGAATTCCTTGCCTAGGCTGATGTCTGAAAGAGTCTTCCCAACATCTTCATTTAGAATTCTTAAGGTTTCATGCCTTAGGTTTAAGTCTGTTATCCATCTTGAATTGATTTTTGTGAGAGGTGAGAGGTGGGGGTCCAGTTTCAATCTTCTGCATGTGGCTATCCAGTTTTCCCAGCACAATTTATTGAAAAGAGATTCTTTTCCCCAGTGTATG